>ML810204.1:131648-166821 GCA_009831015.1 Picea engelmannii
CTTTATTACATGATTCCTTGATCACATGTATAGTCTAGGGTTTTGAATATATTAATGTCTTTGCTGTGATTGGTTTGTGTTGTTGTGATTGAACGACGCAAGAGCATCGTAGCAGAGCGAGGAACAACAGAGATTAAAGGAGATCTTTTATAAAGTAAGTACATCATCCTTTTTCTCTTGTCCATTCAATACTTTAGATCTAGGGAAAGAATAGTATTCTGTCACAGTTTGTTCCAGATCCAGGTGGATCTGGGGAGATTGGTCTGTGTCCGCACTAACGAATTTATCCTTAAACAGTATATAGTTAGATTAGACTATTTAAGCAGCATGTACTAGAGCTGCTGGTTACATGGCATTATCCTAACAACATGATACCACTACATATTCAACGAGTGAGTTGACTCAGACCTTTATTACTAACCTCTAGAATATCAGAGCACGATATAAACTTATAAGCTCACTATAAATTAAATTAACTATATACTCATAAATATAAGAGTAGACTCTATTTACTATCTCATGTAGCCCACGAGCCTAGGAATTTATACTAATACATAAAAAAGAGTCTTAATTAAGAGCTCTACTTAATTAGTAATTTACTAGTAGCCGATCGTCACTTAATATGGATAGGTGGCCTCAAAAGGATTTATGTCATAAATAAAAAGTAAAAAGTATGGAAACTTTGAAAAATAAGTGATAAGATATGGGATGATGTCATAGTCATAGGTAATCTTCAATATTTATTCATTCTCTTTGCATAAAAAGGTTATGAAGACAAGTTAAGGTAAGATAGAGTGATTTATGAAGGTTCAGAAATAATAGTGTAAATGTGTGAAATAGGACAACATGAGTAATGTGAGAAATGAGAAAAGGGTCATGAACATTGCATCATCTTTAATGAGATTGGGAAAAACTTTGCACATGGATTTTGATTTAAGGGGGAGCTTGGCATTGCTTTGTCGGATAAATACTATTGACCAAAAACGTCATCAACAAGGGGGTTTGCATCAAATCCGATATCCAAATGACTATAGTGTTGAGGTGACCAAGGCATGGCATGGCATGGAAATCCAAGGCATGGCATGGAAAGTCAAGGAAAGGAAACGAATGGCATGGAAAGGAAAGGATTGGAAAGACAAGGCATGGCATGACATGGCATGGTAAGGCAAGGCATGGCATGGCAAGGCAGGGCATGGGAAGGCATGGCATGGAAATTCAAGGCATGGCATGGCATGGCATGGAAAGGAACGACATGGCTTGGCAAGGAATGACATGGAAATACAAGGTAATGCAAGGCATGGAATGACATGTAATGGAAAGACAAGGGATGCCATGGCATGGCATGTAAAGGAAAGGCATGGCATGACATGCAAGGAAAGGCATGGCATGGCATGGAAAGGAAAGGCATGGAAAAGCAAGGCATGCAAGGAAATGCATGTCATGGAAAGACAAGGCAAGGCAAGGCAAGGAAAGAAAAGGGAACAGAAGGCAAGGAAAAGGAAAGGAAATTCAAGGAAATAAAGGGAAAAAAAGGAAAGGGAAGGATAGGCATTGATCAGATACTTTGTTGTGGATACCCCATCCACTTGGCATCTTGCACATTCACCATGGAGTTTTCTACCTTGGAATTCACACATGTGGAGTGGTTTCATGCATGCACATTCTTAGAGGGATCATTCCATGTGGACACTTGGAATTTGAATTGGCTTGATGCCTATTTTTCATGGTGTGTCCCCTTCATGCGCATTATTTGGTGCATACTACTACTATTTTTGGATGAGGGAAAATTTCTTTGGAGAGGATAATTTCCACATGTTGTAACATGGTCAACCATGGATTAAGAAGAGATCTGTCTAATTCATTATTATAATATTTATTTTACTTTTAATGGAGTTAGTTAGCAAATAGTAATATTTTAATGTATAACAGAAGAGAACCACTCTATAAAGAAGAGTTCTCTCTCTCTCCATTGTAAAGGGTGGAGAATTTGGGTATTTAGAAGCTCTCCTCTTGGGCTCTGTTGGGTCTCCTTTTTGTTGTCTTCAATTACCTTATCTTGTCCTATATCTTGACCAAATTTACCTCATATATATGCACCATTTTCCTATTTTCTACAAAGATATGTCTTTTAGCCATTCTTGTGTATACATGAGGTAACCTATATTTAAATCATGATTTATGATATTTCTTAATAATTGGGATTGAGTAATTGACCAAGTGGGATCAACCCCATATATTCCAGATTCCTGTGTGGAACTTTTCTCCTAATAAGTTTCCCACCAATGTTTGACATGGGTGAGAGTGTTGAGGAATGCGAAAGTGATATTTTCCCTATCAGAAAAATTGTGAACAGAGAAATATCCTTCTAATAGATTTAACCATTTTTCTAGGGCATTTGTATCTATCAAACCTTCAAATATTGGAATATCAAAATTAACTTGTAGCTTGAAGGGATAGGTTCCTCCAAAATGGTCGCTTGATGAAGATGCTCCTATTTCTATCGACAGACGTTGAAGGATGTGTGCAAAATTCTCCATCATTTTGTCGCGAGAGAGATTTCTCAAGGAACAGGTTAATAGAATCTCATGGTCTGTTGTTTTTCTTTTCTACCTCCATAGAGGGATCTTGGGCGTGCAAGAGTGATTTTCCTCAAGAGAGACAAGCTCGAGACCCAAATAGCTATACTCGGACCTCATTGGGACATGTGATAAAAAACAATCAAGAGCAGCATGCTATGATACAACTAATTTGGATTATTTTCATAACAAAATGAAAGAAGAGATATTCCAATGAAATACTCATGAAAATTGCAAGAAACAGAGAAATACAACAACACTTTATTTATGTTAATGAAATAATTGTAAAGAGATTATAAAAATACAAAGTGTGAGACTCGCTAGAATGGTGGCATCTTTATCTCTGAGAAGAGATGTGAAGGCTACAATCATTTGCAAGAATATGATTATAATGAAGCTCTGAAGGAATTTTTATGATAAACTTGAATTCCAAAACCCTATACATCGAAAAACCTAACCGTAGGAAATGAAACGCAAAAAATCATGTGGGCCCCATTTGGGTAGGTTAGTGCATTAACTTCCTAGGGTCGTAACTTTTGCATACGATCTCCATTTTAGGTGCGTGATAGCCCATTGGAAAGGTCTTTTCGAGAACTACACTTTATGCCGTCAAAATAAGATTTTATCTAGAGTTTTACTATGGAACCCCAAAAGAACATTGTTTAGGGGCCCAAAACGGCCCTGGAAGTACAGAATCATGTGCTGACATGAAAACATATAAAATAAGCTAGTTGGATTAGGTGGGATCCCACTAGTATCCACCTAGAATATGTGTAGGTCTTTAAACAACCGCAAAAGTGTAGAACTCATAATTACAAAGAAGTACAAAAGAACGTGTTGAACTAAAAATTGACAAGAGGATCTAGTTGGAATAGTTGGGTGGCCACCAATATCCACCTAGATCAGGGGGGTTCAAGACAAGGATTTTGGGAGGTATTTATCAATATCTAGCAAAATGAAAAGTATTATTTAATATCCCATGAATACAGTTACTAAGTCATGGGTTCATTAATTGGAGACTTTATGCAATAGAATCACCTCATAGGGACAAATTAGTTTGTATTTATATGTGGATTTTCCTCAAGGAATAGACTATCTTAGAGAATAAATTGACAAATATCTGTTTGGTATTTCCCCATGCTTTAGTGTTCCATTTCTTTTCTCAATGATGAATCCACCTAAAATAATAAAGAAGTTCTCACTTACTTTTAGATCTAAACATTAGTCATTGCTCCTATCAGTCTTCTTTGATGTGCATTCTAAATTCTTGATAGTCAATCTAGGTTATGGATGATTCCTTCAATGGATCAATTCAAATATTCTTTCTCTCACAACTAGAATTAACTTTGATCCATTTAAAGCTATTATGCCATGTATTGTTTATATTCACTCAAATGAAACAATGTCTTCTTCGATAGAATACAAGTATATAAAGACCATTATTTTATTATTCATTATATTTGTAGTTGAAAAGAAAATGTTACTTAAAACTATTTTGATACATATCATTTAAATTTTGAATTTAAACTCATTTAGACTTGTTGGACAATTGGTTTAGAAAGATGGTTTGAACAATTGATTTTCATTGATGTAAACCCTTAGAGATTGATGTCAACCCTTGGAGAGGTCCAAAGATGTTGGTCAATTGTATGATTGAGATTGATGGTGAGTTAATTGGGTGCAGTTGATGAAGTTTGGTAGCACATTCTGATATACCCATAGGTGTGGTCAAGGTAACTAATATTAATGATAAATAATGACATGAATATCAATGAAATTGTAGTTGATGCTATCATAGGTGGATAGTACACATCATGTTGTTTCTGGTGATATGTGGTACACCACGTATTTCCTCACAGTTGAGGAGATATGGCTTAGGGAAGTTGGAGAACCCTCATGAGTTATCTAGAATACCCTAAAAGGTCAACAAAGAAGTAAATTAGTCTAGAATCTCCTAGAAGAAGTTTACTTGAGAAAATGGTATTAACTAGGAGTAAATCATGGGTAAAGTTGTTGCAATAAGAAAATAATTAAAAAGAAATTTGTTGCAACAAGAAGTGGAGAGTTTACTAATTATGGATAAAGTAGTTACAAGTGGGTAAAGTAGTTGAAAGTGGGTTATCCCTAAAATACGGAAGTTGGATAAAATAGTTAGAAGATGAGCCCTAGAGGAATCCACTTGGAGAGTATAAATAAGAGAGAAAGAGACTCCCATTAGCACTTATTGAGCATATTGAGTATTGACGTAGACCCCCCTTCTCTCCTGGGGGTTGCTTGACCTTCTGGTCAAGTATCATTCAAAATACTCAGTCGAGTCAACTCTTTGAGTCCTTGATAGTACCCAAAACCAATATACACAAGTCGCTTTTCTCCTAAGGCATAGGTCCTGTGAGACTCCCGGGCTCCTGTTAATCTTGTGCTCTGTAATTTGGAAATTTGAATGACAACGTGTGCTAGCTATCTGGGCTAGGCCCTTTCCCCAATGCGATCTCGGGCTATGACCCGAGGAGAAACCTCCTAAGAGCTTCATGACCTCAGAATCAGGCTACCTTGGATGCAACAGATCTATTTCCATGCAAACTTTGAACCAAAGAAGCTACTCGAAACTAGATATACGATTCCCACTCCCTCCGAGAACCAACAGTGGTGATCTTCTTTAGAACTTAGACTTCGGGGTTTTCCACCATTTCAATCCAATGTTTCTCCCAAAGTGTTTCATCTTTGAATCTTTAAAATGAGTGACACGTGCTCACTCAATCTACAGTTGATATCACTCCTTGTTCCACTCTGATTGACTTGCATTCAATGCTTCCTCCACGTCCTTTCTCCCAGAGAACCAAACCTCCACAATAAATATCGATGCTTCACGTGACCTGTCCAAGTGGGTGGCTAAGACAAGTTTTGACCAAACTCCACATAATTCTCACACGTCTGATGGTCTAGAACAATCTTGCCTCCCTTCGAAATGGATCTGGTTCGTGGATTTTGGGAAACCTTAAAGTATTCTTCCCTTTGAATATTTCTCACCACTCTTCTTCCTGAGCTTGTCTTTCCTCGACTTTCATTGTTCCTCCAAACACTTTCTTCCACACTTAATTGAATTTTCATCTTGTGCATGCCTTGCGACAGGTTCTCCTCCACAACTCAATTTCTCTGTGGATGATTGCACACACTTTGCGACTATTCTCCAACCACATCTATGCAACTAAAGTCACACTACTCCTCCTGATATTATGATTCTAGGACTCTGTCATGCACTCCTTGTGGAAAAACTTCCTTTAAACTTGACTACTAAAGGATGACCTTGCACTCCTTGCAACAATTATTTTGTGCTCGATTGTTCCTCATGAACAATATGAATATGAGCATAATTCCTCCTACACACTAGCTTCAACTATTCCAACTGAACCTCTGATTCAAAATAGACTCGGTCACACACGCCTTACGAATTCCTATGCACTCTTTGCGTACATAATTTTCACGCTACCTCTTATGAGCTTCGAGTCAAAACAGACTCGGTTATGCACACCTTGGGGACACTATGCACACCTTGCACTTTCTCATAGAAGAGAAACAATTGAAACTTATTAAATCTTCATAGTGACTCATACATTCAACCTTGTAAATGCATTCATAAACCACAAGAACAATAAATAACAGAGAATTTTGAAGAAGCCATAATTCTACCATTCATTCACCTAGATAGACACAGCAACACCATACATTTGGGTCAATGCTCCTCTGTTATATTCATTCAACAGTCATATACATGGGTTCATGTATTCTTCTTCAACACTCTACAACATATACAATATATTTAGTAGCTCATCAAAAACTAGGAAACAATTCAAAGCTTTAAACAAGAGGGGCTCTTCGAGTCTTTCCCTCCAACTACTCTAGGTTATCCTATCGAAATAAAATATTTCAAATACTTAATATTTATTGCAATAAATATTCGAGTGAGTCAGATAAGAGCGAAAGCTCCAGATATGTACTATAATCCACAATTATTAAAGAAAAACACATTTCTCCATCAATCACATACGATGGCTCAGCCTCCAAACATTAAAGATGTTCATGAATCAAAATATTTTCCAGATATTACATTAATAAGCCAACTTTGGAATTCAAAATTTCTTCAAAATACGTGCTAGTGCGCCCAACTGTCCTCCACATGCGCTTGTTGGCAATGCGCCTACATCATACTCCTATGGCTGAAAAATTCATGGACTCCTATCCATGAGCTCTTACATCGACCTTCCATGCTTCTGGATGTCTGCTTCACCGACCCAACTTAGGTGGAAATATTGTCGTTTAATTCCATTGTAGTATTTTCCCAACCATTTAATTTGTCAATCCGAGGTTCGTATTCTTACAAAGCACACACACTATATATGTAGGATTGAAGTAGAAGTAATCTAATCTAAATTGTTGAAATGAAACTAATCTTAGGAAAGTAGGAAACATTAATCTAGGAAAGAAGGAAATTGCATAAAGGAAAAGCAGTACTACATGTGAAGAGTTAACGACAAATAACATATGTGAGCTCACACAATAAAGCTATCTTTAATGACATAACAATAATCAAATGACAATCATTAAAGCATAACAATGAAAGAATATGAATCAAAGCTAAGAATCCCTTTCTCTTTTGAATCCTAATGACTAGTCTGATTCTAATTACATCCTAATTGAATAATCTAATTGAATCCTCATGAAGAGAGAGAACTCTCTTTTATACATGAGAGCCTTGAAGATAAGATAACCATCTCATTATTACAGATCCACTATTCTCTCAACCTATTTTCCATTATTGCAAAATATAATCCCTTTAAATCCTCACACATATCTCTCATATATCTTAGATAAGATATTTCAACCAAATCTCCATGATCTTCTCCTTGGAATGGGCTTGAATTATCTCCTCAAATATTGAAATGGTGGAGGAAGTATTCGAGAAGTCTTTTGAATTAATCCTTCATATATTCCTACACATTACAAAGCTCACACATATTTGAGATATATATGAAAACATGTTGATTTTCTATCATTTAATCACAAATTCCTTTTAAATACTAAAATGAATAAAGTGGAGAACAATAAGGTGAAACCCAAGTATATTTATGGAAATGATATCATGAAAGGTTAATGGGGCGATGAAATGGGAAGAAGGATGAAGGGAAAGGTGGATGAGAATATGACATTTCTAAGCCCCAACATACCCCCCAACTTAACTTGTTGCATGTCCTCATGCAACCATGCATGGATCTTCTCAAGAAATTTTGGCATCTGAATGTTGGCTTTGAGTGATGATAATAAATGTTTCCCAGGATGGGATTTACATGAGTAATGACTGACATTTTCTTATGGTTGGTCCTTGTGTGACAACCATGAATATAAATAATGTTGGTTCTTGTGTTAACAACATTCATTTCGTTACCTGTTCTCATGTTGTTATGATAATAATTTACCCATATTAGTTTCCAGTAACAACTAATATTTTCTTATGGTTGGTTCTTGTGTGACAACCATGAATATAAAGAATGTCGGTTCTTGTGTTAACAACATTCATTTCATTATTTGTTCTCTTGCTGTTATGATAATAATTTGCCCATATTTTTACTGGAAAATGTATGCTATCAATGTGCATAAGGAAAACATCACTGGGTATAAGAAAGCCCTTTTTTGTTTTTGTATATGTGTGAATCATGCCAATATGTATATCAGTGCTTATGAAGTAAAGCGAAACAAAGTATCAATGGAAAAGAAATGTTGGAAGAGAAATATTCATAACTGGTAAATGAGATGAAAAAAATGGAATGATGGTCGTGGAAAAATGGAGTGATGATAGTGAATAAGGTCTCCTACCCCCCAACTGAACTTGTTGCATGTCCTCATGCAATGTGGCATGAATCATAAAAGTGAAAGAGGAAAGGGAACTAAATGAGGGAGTTTTCCAAATTATTCATTGCTAGCAGTTTGAGGACTGACATGATTAAAGTGTAGAAAATAACATACCTCGACTTACCCAAAATGTTGATGAACTATGCAATAGGAATATGGCTGATGCGGCTGCTATATCATGGAAGGTGTCACTGCTGTAAGATCATATGGGAAGTGACTATTGTCATTGAAACTGCTATCGGTGGGATCAGAGAATGTGAAGTGGAGGGATCTGAACTGATGCTGAACGAATCATGGAAAAGAGAAAGTGTGAAAATGGAACTGTGGTAGTCTCATATGGCTGAAGTCATGCTACTGTAACTGTTGATAGAGTCATGAAAAGTGTACAGTCTTCACCCACTGCTAAACATGATGGTACAATTCTAATCATGCGAATGAATGTGTCAATGTCGAGCATGAAAAGAAGTCATTGGATTACTGACCAATGATGAATGTCGTTAACTAATGCGAGGCAACTCACCATTGATGTCAATGAGTGCCAAGGTACCCGAGTACATCTGGCGAAGTGCAAATGAATGAGTTGAGGTTGAGCCACTTGCAAGATCTGACGATCAAGGGACATTGATGTATTCCCATGATTGTCAGCGAGAGAACTTTCCATTAAGGCATGCAAGCCTCCAGGTACTAAAAAATGGACTCTAGTCTATATCCCAGATAAGGTGTCGAGGTCGATGGGGCAAGACTATTGAAAGGTGGGCCTTAAGGAATCCCACATCAGTCAACACGAGTTTATAAAAAGAGTGGTAGGACTATAGATGTAAATATCTCAGTAGCAACAAGGGTTATGGCAAGGAAATGTAATCATGGAAAAAGGGAGTTTGTTTTACTCAGAAGGATTTAAACTGAAAAGGCAAAAAGGTACTGAAAATGATAAAGGAAATGATGTATGCAACTCAGAAAGATAGGCATGTGTGAAGTCATGAAAGTTAAGGCAGTGGAAGATGGCTTCAACACCAGGTGACTAATCAGCTTTGAAGGAGAAATGGGATAGTGTCACAGCATGAAATTTGGCAAAATGCATAAGTAATAGTGTATCAGCATGGTCGTTGTGTAACAACAAACATCAAAATGCACAAAAAGTTTCTATGTAACAACAAAATGTTTTTGTGTATCAGTGAAATGTTTCTGTGTAACAACAAACATCAGGATGTTTCTGATGAGTAACAACTCCTTCAAGTTGTCTAATAAACATGTTTTTCTAAAATGTTGTGATTCTTGAAGATCATTGTGGCATGGAAGATGAGTGTCATGTTCCTGCAATCAGTATTTAGTATTAATCTTGCAATCAAAACTTCATGAGAGCACCACAAAACATAAAATGCAAGAGATAAGTACAAATGCGAGCTAAGTGAGATAGAAAATAAATGCAATTATACCTATTGTTCGCACTTATTCGCTTCGTAATTGATTGTCGCCAAAGTGACTTAAGAAAAACAAATGAATGTTAAACATGAAAACATGTATTTATTATTGTTTTCAAGAATGTTTTAAAACTTCCATTTGCAATTTTTATATATTTTTCCAATTTTATGTTTGTTTGTTGTCATTGCTCTTGTTTTATACCAAAATGAAACAAAAACACTTATGATTTTTCTTTGTTTATATATATATATATATATATATATATATATATATATATATATATATATAATTTTATTATTATTATTATTATTTAAATGGAGTTTATTATTAGGTTTGTCATCCATGCTTATGCAAAGGAAGTAAAAGAAATGCATTCACAATGAGAAAATAATAAGTTTTGTGCATAATCATGAATAATTAGGGCATACAAGTCTCTGTGACAACCAGTAAGAAAACACAACAGTCGATCATGAAATACAATGCCTACAAAAACACGTTAATCATAAATTCCAATAACATAAATAGATCACAAAAATTTTATTGTTTCGGCCCTCCTTGGTTGTTCGATTCTGTCACAGCTCAAGCCTCCAACCATAATCAATTGCACCAAATTTGAAAATTAGGCTCTTGTCCATAAAGAAATCTGCCATTTCTTCCAACTGAGCATGAGTTTGACTGTTGTTAAAAACCGTCCATCCCGAAATTAAGCTTTTTCATGTCCCGAAAAATCAAAACGACTCTCAAACCAAGAATAATTTTCAAAAATGGCTTGCGAGTCAGCTACATGAGATCCTTCTGCACAAAACCCGTGTCCCGGATTTTTGAAATTTGTCACTATTTGCTCGAAAATTGCACCCGAAGTTAACTGTCTGCAAATGGACATTAATTGATGAAATTTTTTAGATCGAGAGTTTCTCATTGCATATATGAGCTAGGTCTCAAGATCACGATGGAGATCATGACTAGAATAAACTATTGTTGCGTCCCTGTCTATATTATCAATCATCCAAACATTTGTCAATGGATTTCACGAACGAATTAGTCAATTGATTGATCTTAGCCACGCATTATGGCTTATTTCTAGCTTATTTATTATAATGTTTCTGCATTTTTGTAGCGTGCAGTGGATAGGCATGATTCGGTTCTATTATTAATTGAGATATTTGATTGTTTTATCAGATCTAAGTTTACTGTTATTTGGCAGAAATGATATCCGTAAACAATAAATTGATTTGATAATAAATTCTCCAAGTCAGTGCACATCTCCACAGACTACCGTGAGTATAAAAAATGATATGAATACCTAAAGAGAATCTTCAATTATTGTAATAGGGTCAAGTGATCTAGAAAATGTGGTTGGATTTGCAGAATAGTCTCTGGGATAAATGATAACAGATCGGCCATGATGAAAACAAAAGAGAGATAGTCGCTTTGAGTGTTGAGAGCACTGGAAAGAGTCAAATATTCATGATAGTCTGCATCAATGATTTGACTATGAGGAAAGAGTAAAGGGTGGTGTTCAAATCAAGATCGAAGAAGTGGGATAGAAGGATAGTGTAAATGGCAGAAGACTTGGGATTACATTCCACAAACCACATGCGAAAAAAATCCAGGAGACAAGGTCAAAACCGGGATGTTGATCTCCTAAGAGTCCACAACAATCTTGCAACGATCAACAAATCTATGAATGAATCGATACCATAAAAAAAAATTCTGATTTGTTATGGTTATGATTTGATTTGAGATCACCCTTATCCTGTGAATAGTTTTGCATAAAATCTTCCTTTTAATTCTGCAAATAGAGGCTATCTTTCTATAGTTTTTAATGATTGATCTTTCCATATAAGCGTTGATTTTATTTATTTATTTATTTTTATTTTTTTTAAATATTTTATCCCCATTAGACTTAGGAAATACAAGAAAAATTGTAGGGATTTGCAATAACCAGAATTTGCAAAGACTACGATCGGGATCCAAAATTTTAGTTGATTCTCCCACATTTTTAACTTTTGCAGGTTGCAACATGTAAGGATTTAATGTTGCCGACTGTATTCAATGTCAAAAGATACATCTAACAATGAGGGCGAAATATGATATTGCTACTACTCAAACCCAGGGATGAGCGTAGACCAGAAGTTAAAAATGAGAAGATGCATAGTTTCAACCATTGTTTCAACGTGCCGCGATAGTTTAGTCGAAAGAAAAAAATCTCATGAATTTGCAGACCATATATATTTTTTGTTTTATTTTATTTTATCCTAATGCCACTATTGTTTACTGTTTGCAGATCCTGTAACAACGACTGTCTCAGCATTTAAAAAAAAAATCATTGTTTCAGCATGTTGTAACAACATGTCAAAATTTCACTGTTTCAACATATAAAATTTTGCTGTAACAACGATTGTCTCAGCATTTAAAAAAAAATTCATTGTTTTAGCATACAAAAATTTCACTGTTTAGCATGTAAAAATTTCATTGTTTCAGCATGCTATAACAGCATGCCAAAATTTCATTGTTTCAGCATGCTGTAACAGCATGTAAAAAATTCACTATTTCAGCATGCTGTAACAACATGTCAAAATTTCATTGTTTCAACATGTTGTAACAGCATGTAAAAATTTCACTGTTTCAGCATGATGTAACAGTATGTCAAAATTTCACTGTTTCAGCATGCTGTAACAGCATGTAAAATTTTCATTGTTTCAGCATGTTGTAACAGCTTTTAAAATTTGGTTTTGTTTTATTCATCTAATTTTTTTTTTATTGTGTTTATTTGCAGGTCAAAGGATGGAAGAGAAAAAAACAAAAAAATTCATTCTTGAAATCAATTAGGCATCCTATTTTCTGATCCTCGCGATCACACGAAGCACGGAGGGGAGCATACTTATTAAAAAAAAAAAATAGAGCAAAAACATTGTTTTATTCATTAGCCTACCTACTCTATGCTAATTAGAATTAAAAATTGGTTACGTGTAGGAAAATTTCCAGTGTAGCCACCCACGTAGTAGTAACATCAATATGTTCAGTGGTAATTTCTTGAATGAAAAGGGAAAATATACGAGAGTGAATGAATCTAGTCCTTGTAACAGTAAACTAACTAAGTAAAAACAAAAAGGCTGATCTAATTGAGTAGTTACCTGGAACCATTGTTCAATAAGGCTTTCGTAGGCGCGATTTTCCTCACTCAAATCATGTTGAAACTCCTCTTCATCTTCCTTGATCTCCTGTTTGAATGATTGTTCGTCATCAGATATGCAGGATTCTTCAGATGTTGAATCTTCAATTGTTTATGGAGGAGTATTTGAATCTTTGATCCTTGTCAAGATCTCCCCTTCCAAGGAAAAGGAGATCCCGACGCCTGCTAGGATCTGATTGAGTAGTTCCAAGGTGACACTCATTGTTAAATCATGTTAGAAAGAAGGATTCTTACAACACCCAAATCAAAAATGAAAAACTTAAAAAAAACACTCTTGCTAAAACATAAAAAAAAAATTACTCTTCATAGTTGCGGAAATTAAAACGTTCCTGATAGTTGGTTAGGGAGAACATGAGGAGTCTCCATTCAAGTAGATGTTAAGACCCCTAGAACCAACACATGAAATTTAAACTAATCTTGCGGAAATTGAAATTTACACACCAATTACTCTTGCAAGAATTGAAATTCACACTCTAGAGATGGCAGGGAGAACATGAGGAGTCTCCACTCAAGTAGCTACTATGACCCCTTACCAACGCATGCAGGAATTGAAATTTACACTACTCTACATGTCCTTACCCGTATGTCACCTAAGAGTTAGGATCATGTCTAATCACACTTGCATAAATTGGAATGAGAAAGAAACTAATACCTCAATCCATCGTTCTTCCCCGGTAACGATGCCAAAATGTTAGGTGGAAATATTGTCGTTTAATTCTGTTGTATTATTTGCCCAACCATTTAATTTCTCAATCCTAGGTTCGTAGGCTTACGAGGTACACACACTATATATGCAGGACTATAGTAGAAGTAATCTAATCTAAATTGCTGAAATGAAACTAATCTTAGGAAAGCAGGAAACATTAATATAGGAAGGCAGGAAATTGCATAAAGGAAAAACAATACAACATGTGAAGAGTTAATGACAAATAACATATGTGAGCTCACAAAATAAAGCTATCTTGAATTACATAACAATAATCAAATGACAATCATGAAAGCATAACAATAAAAGAATATGAATCAAAGATAAGAATCCCTTTCTCTTTTGAATTCTAATGACTACTCTGATTCTAATTACATCCTAATTGAATAATCTAATTGAATCCTCATGAAGAGAGAGCACTCTCTTTTATACATGAGATCCTTGAAGATAAGATAACCATCTCATTATTACAGATCCACTATTCTCTCAACCTATTTTCCATTATTACAAAATATAATCCATTTAAATCCTCACACATATCTCTCATATATCTTAGATAAGATATTTCAACCAAATATCCATGATCTTCTCCTTGGAATGGGCTTGAATTATCTCCTCAAATATTGAAATGGTGGAGGAAGTATTCGAGAAGTCCGTTGAATTAATCCTTCATATATTCCTACACATTACAAAGATCACACATATTTGAGATATATATGAAAACATGTTGATTTTATAACATTTAATCACAAATTCCTTTTAAATACTAAAATGAATAAAGTGGAGAACAATAAGGTGAAACCTAAGTATATTTATGGAAATGATATCATGAAAGGTTAATGGGGCGATGAAATATGAAAAAGGATGAAGGGAAAGGTGGATGAGAATAGGACATTTCTAAGCCCCAACACTTTGGAATTCAAGATTTCTTCAAAATACGTGCTAGTGCGCCCAACTGTCCTCCACACATGCTTGTTGGAGATGCTCCTACATCATACTCCTCTGGCTGAAAAATTCATGGACTCCTATCCATGAGCTCCTGCATCGACCTTCCATGCTTCTGGATGTCTGCTTCACCGACCCAACTGGTGTCTTCTATTGGGTGTTCTTTCCACTTTACTAAATTCTCAAAATATGTTTTCCTTCGGGTCTTCTTGCCAATCTGTTGATCCACAATCTTCTCCATCTGCGGATTCTCTTCTACAAGCATCGATTGTTTCCACTTGATATTTTTATGATCTTTTGATCCTCTAGTTCCATATTTCCTGTAAGGATACAAGTCTAGAATATTGAATATGGGTGATATATCCACATCCTCTGGTATTTCTATTTCATAAGCATTCTCACCAAATCTTCTCAAGATTTTGCACAGTCCTATATTCTTCAGCTTCAACTTGTTGTATGTTCCCCTTGGAAACCTCTCCTTCCTTAAATGTGCTAGAACTTGATCTCAAACTTCAAATTGAAGTTTCCTCCTATGTTGATCAACTTAGCGCTTATACTCATTTTTGTTTCCCTGCAACTGTTTCTTAATCTGATCATGGAGCTTTTGCATTTCTGCAGCGAAGTCTTCGACTCCAATGCTCCTAAATTCATTCTTCTCCAGGACTCTTAACTCTGACACTCCGCTTGGATTCATTCCATATACTATTTGAAATGGATTATTTCCATCACTGTTTTTTACTGAGTCATTGTATGCAAACTCTACTTGTGCTAGAATCTGATCCCACTGGCTATAATGTTCAGTGACCAAACTCCTCATCAAATCTCCTAAAATTCGATTCACCACTTCAGTCTGTTCATCTATTTGAGGGTGATATGAAGAAATAAAGGATAGTTATGTCCCCATCTTCTTACACAACGTTCTCCAGAAATGACCAACAAATTTGGTGTTCATGTCTGAAACAATACTCCTAGGAAATCCATGGAGTCTCACAATCTCTTTGAAAAACAACTTTGCAACGTGCATTGCATCAATGGTCTTCTAACATGGGTTAAAGTGTGCCATATTAAAAAATATGTCAACTACTACAAATATGGAATCACTTCCTCTTTGTGTTATTGGCAACCCCAACATGAAATCCTTGCTTATTGCATCCCAAGGGCTCTTTGGAATAGGCAATGGTTGATACAATCTAGTGTTTTGTCTCTTCCCTTTTGCATACTGACAAATATTACATATGTTCATGAACCTCTTTACTTATTCCCTCATACCTAGCCAATAATATGAACCATTCAACTATGCAAACGTTTTTTCATGGAAAAAATGTTCAGCTAGACCTCCACTATGTTTCTTCTTCAGCAGGTTCTCCCTCATCGAGCATGTTGGTATGCACAACTAGAAACCTTTGAACAACAATCCATCTTGAATCAAATATTCATCCCATTGGATTTTGTCTCTGAGCACAGGATTTGCACATGCTTCATATGCTCCTCTAAAATATGGATCATCACGATACATTTCCTTAAGGTGTTCAAACCCCAAGGTTTTCACTTGAAATTCCTACAGAATCAAACTTCTCTTGCTCAATGCATCAACAACCTTTTTATGATTACCATAAATATGTTTAATAGCAAAAGTGAAATTTTGCATAAATTGTTTCCACTTAGCGTGTCTTTGGTTTAATTTCTCCTATCTAGTTATGAATTGCAAAGCTTGATTATCGCTATACAAGACAAACTCCTTTGGTAAAAGATAATGCCTCCATTTCTTCAAGGGTTGAATTATGGAATAAAACTCTTTATCGTATGTGTAGTAATTCCTATTAGTATCGTTCATCTTCTCGCTGAAGTATGAAACAAGACTATTATCTTGGCTCAAGACCACTCCAATTGAAACTCCACTCACATCACATCTCACTTGAAATGTCTTCCCAAAATCCGTAAAACCAGAATCGGTTTTTCTATTATCTTCTCCTTCAACATATTGAAGCTCTTCTCAGCCCTTCTATCCATTTGAAATACTTGTGTCTTTTCTTCACTGTATCCATCCTTTGAGCACTAATCCCGCTAAAATTTCTAATGAACTTCCGATAGAAACTTTCTAATCCATGGAAGTTTCTCACCTCGAAAATATTCCTTGGTGACGGCCATTATCTGATTTCTTTCACCTTTTCGGGATCCATCTTCAATTCATTTGAAGAAATCACAAAACCCAAATATATGAGTTATGTCTTCATGAAAGAGGACTTTTTCAAATTAATCAACATCTTCTCTTGCTGCAACCTTCTCATCACCAATGTTAAATGTCTCAAATGCTCTTCTTTATTCTTGCTAAAGACCGGTATATAATCCAGATATACAATCACATAATTGGAAATGAAATCTTTTAACACTTCATTCATCAATCTCATAAAAGTACTTGGGGCATTTGTTAAGCCAAATGGCATAACAAGCCATTCATACAATCCCTCATTTGTCTTGAATGTTGTTTTCCACTCATCACCTTCTCTCATCCTTATCTGGTGATATCTACTTTTCAAATCTATCTTTGAAAAATATTTCTATCCACTTAAACAATCCATCAAGTCATCCATCCTTGAAAATGGAAATATGTACCTGATGGTGATCTTGTTTATGGCCCTTGAGTCTATACACATTCTCCACCCTCCATCCTTCTTCGGACTCAATACAGTTGGTACTACACATGGAATCAATCTTTCTCTAACCAATCCTTTGTCTAATAGATATTGAACATGTATTCTCAGCTTCTCATTCTCTTGAGGTATCAACCTATACGTGGCCTTGTTTGCCAGGATTGCTCCTAGTATCAAATCAATGTGATGGCTGATACTTCTGATAGGTGGAAATGAGCTTGGCAACTGATCCACTACTATGTCAGAAAAATTCTCTAACAATTCCTGAATTTCCTCAAGCAAATCTTCCATAGAAGTACTTGTAAGGATAACTCTTGGCTTCCTCACTACAACAAACTGCATCTCTTATACCTTCTTAACTTCACTCAGGAGTTCCTTCCCACTCATGAGAAGTATGCTCATGCTAGATTTTTCCTTCAATTTCTTATGTTTAATTGGCAACAACTTGTGTGTCCTACCATTCTTCTCCAAGGTGTAAGTATTTCTTCTCCCATCATGGATGACATTCCTGTCATATTTCCATGGTCTTCCCAACAAAACATGACATACATCCATGGGAATCACATCATAGAGAATATCATTTCTATATTCTCCTATTTTAAATTCAACAAGGCATTGTTTAGTTATCGTTACCTGGTGACCTTTTTGCAACCATGAGACTTTGTATGGAGTTGGACCTACAGTCATTTAAAAACTCCAATTTATCCACCATCTCTCTGGATAATAAGTTTTCAGTGCTCCCACTGTCAATTATTACCTTGCAAACTCTATCCTTAGTCTTGCAAGTTGTTCTAAACAAATTGTTCCTCTGCACTAGATTTTCAATCTCTGGATCTTGCTTCAAAAGAATCTTCTTCATCATCAAGGATTTCCCATCTTCTGCACCTTCTGCCTCAACATTTCTCTTATGCGCTTCCGAAATGTGAGCTTCACCTCCTTCTTTCTTTCTCTTAGGGAATTCCCAAGACATGTGCCCTATGTTTTCCACAGGAATAACATCTTACTTATCCTCCTCTGCATATTCCTCTTCCTCGAGGAAAATAATTCCTACCATCGAACTCTCTCCCTCGAGAACTTCCTCCTCTTTCAGAGTGACTATGTGGTTTTTTCGTCTCGCCTTTGGAATTCTACGCCTTGTCGTGGGAGATTCCTTTGCCTCTGTTTGGACTTCTTCCTCTACCTCATTGACTCTGTTTTCTGGCCAATTTCTCCTCTTCTTTCAATGCGATATGATAAGCATCCTCCATGGTTCTAACTATCATCATGTTGATCTCGTACTGGAGTTCATATCTCAGACCGTTGATATACCTGACATCTTTCACCTTGTATCTCTCTCTCTTTGTCAAGCCCTCATGTTCAGTTTGTAGAACTCCTCTGTGTACTCCTTCACATTCATTCACTTTTGTCTCAAGTTCTGCAATCTCCTGAAAAGGTTTGTCTGGTAATATTTGGGTATGAATTTAGCCTTTAGTTTGGCTACCATTATATCCCAACTCTTAATATTTTGTTTTCCCTTGCTTCTCCTGTCAGCCTACAGTTCATCCCACCACAGTGTTGCGTGTCCTTTTAACCTGGTGACCACATGTTTCACCATCTCCTCCTCATCGACATATTCATAGTCAAAATAATTTTCCATTTCTTGTGTCCAATCAAACAATTCTTCAGTGTTTAAATGACCTTCATACATTGGGATGCCAATCTTCTCTCTAGCTCCCAAATTGACAACCACTTTTAGTAAGCGTTCTTCCGCAACATCCTTGACTATAACCTCTTCAACTTCTAGTTCTTCATTCTCTTCATCGTTGACGTCTACAAAATCAGGTGCTCTTCTTTGTGATATTTCCATGGCATACATCCTTGCTCTAAGTTCTCTCATCTTCCTTTTCATACCTCTATTTTCTATGGGCGGCTCTGCACATCTTCTAGGCAGCATTGTGTTGATGTATCTGATACCACTCAATGATATCAGTCTACTTCTTCATCTCCTTTTCTACAGAAACCAATTATGTGCTCGCTCTGATACAACTTGACACATACCCCCCTTCTCTCATGGGGGTTTCTTGAACTCCCGGTCAAGGATAGTTCAAAATATTGAGTTGGGTCTACTCTTCGAGTCCCTATTGATACACAAAACCACTATACATAGGCCCCTTTTCTCCTAAGTCATAGGTCCTGTGAAATATGCGAGCTCCTGTTAAGCCCATGTTCTGTAATTTGGAAATTTTAATGACAACGAGCGCTAGCTCTCTGAGCTAGGCCCTTTCCCCCATGCAACCTCGAGCTATGACCCTGAGTGAAACCTCCTAAGAGCTTCGTGACTTTGGAATCCGACTTCCTTGGATGCAGCAAATCTCTTTCCACGCGAACTCTGAACCGATGAAGCTTCCCAGAACCATATCTATGACTCGCGCTCTGTCTAACAACCATTGGTGGTAATCTCCTTAGGAACTTTGACTTCAGGGTTTCCAACCATTTCAACCCATTGTTTCTCCCGAAGTGATTCCTCTCCAAATATATAGGATGAGAGACACGTGCTCACTCGATCTACAGTCGAGATCTTTCTTTGTTCCACTCTGATTGACTTGCAGTCAACACTTCCTCCGCGTCTGTTCTCCCAGAGAACCAAACCGCCAAAATAAATCTCCACGCTCCACGTGTCTTTTCCAACTGGGTGGCTAAGGTGGATTTTGACCAACCTCCATGTAATTCTCCCAGGTCTGACGGTCTAGAACAATGTCACCTCCCTCCGGAACGTATATGGTTCATGGATTTTTGGAAACCTTAAAGGATTCTTCCCTTTGAAGCTTTCTCACTGCTCTCCCTCCCGAGCTTGTATTTCCTCGACTTTCATTGTTCCTCCGAATGCTTTCTTCGACACTTAGTTGAATTTCTAGCCTGTGCATGCCTTGTGATAGGTTCTCCTCCACAACTCAATTTCATTGTGGATGATGGCACACGCTTTGTGACTGTTCTCCAAACACTTCTTTGTGACTAAAGTCACGCTAATCCTCCTGAGGTTATGATTCTGAGACTCTGTCACACACTCGTTGCTGAAAAACCTCCTTCAACCTTAACTACTGAAGGATGACCTTGCACTCCTTACAACAGTTATTTTGCACTTGATTGTTCCTCTTGAACAATATGACTCTAAGTGTAATTCCTCCTACATGCCAACTTCAACTATCCTAGATGAACATCTGAGTCAAAATAAACTCGGTCACACACTCCTTGCAGACACCTATGCACTCTTTTCATACATAAGTTTCATGCTAGCTTTTCTGAGCTTCGAGACTCAGTCACGCATACCTTGCACTTACTCATAGAAGAGAAAAAATTGAAACGTATTCAATCTTCACAACGACTCATACATTCAACCATGTAAATGTATTCATAAACCACAAGAACAATAAATAACAAAGAATTTCGAATAAGAAGAAAGTATACCATTTATTCACCTAGATAGACACAACAACACCATACACTTGGGTCAATGCTCCTCTGTTATATTCATTCAACACTCATATACATGGGTTCATGCAATGTTCTTCAACAATCTACAACATATACAATAGATTCGGTAGCTCATCAACAACTAGAGAGCCAACAACCTCTACTGGGAAACAATACAACGCTTTATACAAGAGGGGCTCTTCAGGTCTTTCCCTCCAACTAATCTAGGCTATCCTATCGAAATAAAAGTTTTCAACTACTTAATATTTATTACATAAATATTCGAGTCAGATAGATAAGAGCGAGAGCTCCAGATTTGTACTGCAATCCACAATTATTAAAGAAAAATGCATTTCTCCATCGATCACATATGGTGTCTCATCCTCCAAACATTAAATATGTTCATGAATCAAAATATTTTCCAAATATTACATTAATATGCCAACTTTGGAATTCAAAATTTCTTCAAAATACATGCTAGTGCACCCGGTTGTCCTCCACACATGCTTTTATGGTGATTCTCTTGCTTCAAATATCTATCTTTTGAAACATTATTTGTAGGTACTCATTGACATATCTGAAGTAGCACAAATCTCAGGTAGTGAAAGAAAATTGAGGACAAAGTTTTATAGTTGTAGAGTAGAGCGAGGGCCTCATCAATAACCCTGGTTAGGGTAATCCCCGAGGGTCACCCAATAGACATCCCGTGAGGCACCCCCGTAGGTTGCATAGAGCCTATCACGTGAAGCCCCATGTGACACATCGTCTATTTCATGCTAGGCACTACCAGACCTGAAGGATGAGATGTGGTTCAGGTTGCAGAGGTTGAGATGAGGCTACAAGAAGTGTGGAACTGGTCAGGTATAATAGATCTATCTACATGTTGAAAAGGTATGTTTCCATGTATTCTTGAGACTTGTATTATGGATGGTTTTGCACATGTTTAGGGATTGAATTGGAGGGTTTGTGATATATGGTAGAGATCCCTCTCTTGGTGATATTGGTACATACATATCCTTGGTATTTGGTGTATGGTTTTTATGGTTCTTTTATAGAAGCACATATTGGAATATATTTGAGGTATTTGTTTGTGCATGATTGAGGTATGGTATTATGAGATTGAGTAGATTCCCTTGAGGGAATATTAGTTGTATGGTATATTCTGCATGAGGAAGATCGTGAAGTACACTACTAGTTCACTTAGTATGATTTATTGGCATATCTTGTAGTGCATGTTGACGATTAAAATCGCAACGAGTAATTTCTCCTGCAAAGTATTGTTAAAGCCTATTATTTAAACTACACTAATAATATATAATACTAGTAGGTGGGACCCCCTTGTAGACTAGAGGCTCGGAGATAGTCATATCACACATTTTATTTTTTTGTTTCAATGTTGTTTATAGGGTATTATATGGTTGACGATGCAGTATTGGTTTCACTTTGACATAGTGACAGGTGGATGATGCATTGTATGGGATGTTTTGTTATTCAAAGATTAATTTTTATGAGGGGCATACATTTGCAGTTTCTATGTTTAATCATGTCACCATGATTTATTACTTAGCTACACATGCACAAGAAATATGTTAGTAATGAAATAAAGAAAAACAAAGGGAAGAAACTTATGAAAATAATCCAAAAGGAAAGGGGATATGTTTATGCTATGTTAGAAGTTATGTGCAATTAAAAATGTGAACATGTTAGTGTTAGTCCTAACTATTAAATTTTTATACGATTTTCATTTGAGTTATTGTGGGCACATATGATATGGAAATGCATATGCTATGACATAAGTATTTGGAAAGGGTTATTGTAAATATTTTGGGTGGCACATTGGGCAAGGAATAATCATCACAATTTTCAATGGATTGGAAATTGATTACATGGTTAATGATATGGTGAGTGTTGGTTGTCTTGTACTACGAAATTGAATAGAAGAGGAGATGGAAGAAATGTGCATTAAATGCACGTCACTCCATACTCCCACCATTAGGCCATCACCCTAGTATGGTAATTGCTGCATTTCGATCTGCTAGTGGTTAAGCTCCAAAATTCAAGCTTGGGAAGAAAATGCTCAGCCAGCTTGCCCCTTTTATTCTATCAGTTACATGTATGGTTCTTTTCACCCATCCATGAATTATGCTATTTGTATGAACAAACAATGGCTCGGTAATGCTTGGGTTTCTTTTTTCCTGAGAATTGAAACTGTGTAAATGCGTTGTTTTTCTCTCTGGAATGATTGTGTGGTTGTTCAATTTGCAAGTAAAAGAATTGGTTTGGTTGAGTTGTGCATTCGCTAGTTGTTCTGTTGGTGAAAATTGTGATGGGTCTCTATGGTTTTTTGAGTGAATATGGGTATTATCACTCTTTTTTATTGATGGATGGTTTCTCTCTGTGCATTTGTGCTGGTTTCTTCCTTACAGTTATGAGGGTAACCCTATCCAGTCATATTTGAACTGCCATTTGGTTGTTGTGTATGTTTCTCGGGCTGCCATTTAGTTGATGTGTTTTTCTAGATTCATGGTCGTGGGATTATTCACATGGTATTGGCATCAAATATATCTCAGAAGTCGGTCTTAGGGTGGCCATTATGTCAATATATATTCTATATGGTTTTTGGGTGATATAAGTTGTTCCTCGGGTTATGAATCCTCACTAACATTGTGTCAAATGATTCGGATCAGAAGAAATTGACAGAGGTTATACATTTGTGTGTTCTGGGTAACTTTCATTGTCTAGTGGACATTGAATTCTCCTTTACAAATGAAATATGGATTGTGTGCATTGGTTGTCTACCCTACCTATTGTTGTTTCCTTTGTGGCTAACTGTTACGCCATTGTCCAGACCAGGAGTTATAAGGAACCCTGTGGTTTCTACTATGCTTGTATTGAAGGGTATTTTCCATGGTGGATATGCCTATGAGGAACCCTAGTTCTCTATGAGATTTATGACTGAGCACACTCTTGATTGATTCTTTGTATTCGTTGTTACAAAGCCCTATTTTAATAATCCCCAATTGTTCTTTGTCATGTCGGGCATCTTTCTGGTTGTCAAAGATTGGTTGTAAAATGGAGTGGTTATGACAGTTGCATCGAGTACTTATCTCGTCTTTATTTTATTAAATTGGTTGAAAATTGTTGATTGGGAATGAGTAACAATTTGCAGTCAAAGGTTCACCTCTTTTCGTTATATTTTGAATCATCGTGTTCTACAGTAGGATGTTGACTGCAAATTGGAGAATCCTGTGTGTTTCACTAGGCCTGATCAGGATCATAGAAAGTTATGAGATTGATAGTTGTGTTTATTTCGTTATGTTACTGTGTATCTACTATGGAAGTATCATGCATGTTGTAAATAATTGCATCGACAGTGATGAAGCTCGGGTTTTATATTTACTATGGTTTCATTGCAAAGTTTTATTGGTTGATATGATGAGGAGTGTATGAAATCGGGCATGTTTTAGAAGTCTGTTCAATTTGGAAAGGGACCTGTGCATATGTTTTATTTGGTCGATTTTGAATTGATGAACAATATATGATATTTTATAGTGATGTATTATTGATAGAGGTGGAGCAATGTTGTTGTGTGTTTTCTTTCGATTCTTTAAATGAAAGGAAATAAATTAGAGGCCAAGCATTCTCTTAATAGGACTGTTGAAAGTCATTTCAATTATGATTATGATTGCGGACTGTGTTAATTGAGAAATTTTAAATATTTTGAATGTGGAACAGTGAATAGTTTTGATACATAGTAATTATTAAATGGGTGTTGGTATGTTTTGTATTGAATACAGAGTTATGTTTATTGATTACTTGATTTGTTTTATGAAAAGTATTTGTTATTTCCCTGCCATTCTCTCACTTGTAAGCACATTATAGGTCCCCTCACTTTCCCAGATTCATTATTCACTCCCGATTCTTAAAATTAAATTATAGTTAAACAAAAAATTTGTATTATAGCAGTTGAAGGATGGCACAAGGGTGAGTTACAGTGATATGTTTTGATTTACAATACAGTTGATTTTTTGATGATTTTTTGAGCAGTAATCATGATCAAACCCCCTTAATTTTACCACTTTTCGCTCAATACAATCCCTCATATATCCCAGAACCCTTATTCACCCCCTGCTCATTGACAAGTATTAAACGATTTTTATGGATTGGAGTGCATGAATTTGATGTGTTGTTGAGCCAAACTTTGTTTCATATTTAAAGAGATGTCATGTATGGTTTGTTGAAGAGACTAGTTGTTAATAATTAATGCACATAGGAGTGATATTTTTTCAGTAGAGGTAGCCATGGTCGAGGTAACAAAGGAAGATGAAATTGGAACAGGGGCCTTAGGAGGCCACGTTTTTCTATACGTTTCGATGTAGACTCACAAGAGTTGAGCCATCTATTTCAAGATGAATTTTGTAACTAGATTGGATAAGGAGTGGTCCAACCTAGGCCAGAAAATCCTCCTTTACAAGCCCCACATGTCCCTGGTATCCAAGTTCCCCCTCATGTCTCAATACAACCCGAAGTCCCTGACAATGAAGGATGGAAAGAGATTGTTCACCTGGAAGTATCCCAACATCGTGGCTGTCCCAACTTGTCTCTACCTACTCCTCCTCCACCCGTTAATCAAATTTTCCAAGGTTCCCGTGCACACTCACTAGTACAACCTTCCCATGGAAAAAAAAGGTTAAAAACCAAAGCCCACCATGTTCATGATAAAGGAAAATTCATTGTTGCCCCCTCCTCTCCATCAAATGACTATGCCAAATCCATTTCATCCCGGATGCATTTGAGAGATGATTTGTCTCATGTCATCAATGAGATCAGGCCTAAAGGCTCCACATAGCCTAAGGAAAATTCAGAGAAATCAAAGGGAGACAACAACAACAAGGGGAAAATTGCCTCCCAGAGTGGAAAATATGGTTTTTAAGTGTTTTTATTTATTGATTGCTAAGAACAGTTGACTTCTGAAATTTTTGGACAACACACTATTTTTTGGATATGTGGATATTATAGTTTTGGATATAGTTTCAATTATCATTGATATAAATTGCCAAATTATGAGAATGATTATGGGAGCCACAAGGAGGGATGTGTTTGATTGATTAACTAGTTGTGTTTTTACTTGTTAAAGAAATCAAAGGGAGTCGCAAGGGGTCCCACGTACTCGTTATTATTTATTAAAGACCCTTATTATTATTTTATTAATTTTCCACCTTAACTAAAAAGTTGGTTGAGTTTTAGTTAACTTAACTAAAGAGGTAGTTTAACTACTTCAACTAATTTTGATTGCTTAAAGGAAAAAAGAGAAGGAGGAACAAAGGAGAATAGAGGGAGGAAGCATATTGAGGTCTGCTCTTGAGTTTTATTGAGATAATTGAGTTTTCATTCTTTCTTTAATTCATTGAAAGCCTAATTCTCTTTTATGACAGAAGGGTCCTATTGTACACAACAAGATTCAAGGTTGAATTACATCATTCAGACACTTGTTTTTCAGAGGTGTTGATCTATCTTTTGTAGTCTGTGTAGACTTCTCTATTTCTAAATTAAATTTCATGACTAATAAAGGCTATAGTGCAGAGTTGAGTGGGCAGAAATCGGTGGCAAGTTGATCTAGCTTTTATAGTTCATTTTTTTACTTTCTATCAGAAGTCCTTTTGTATGGTTTTCATCAAGGACATCTAAGTTTGACTTTGGTCCAAACTTCCTTAGGGAATTTTGTAAAGAGAACGACTCTTTTGATAAATTGGAATGGAATAAATGATTTCTTTATGTCTCATATGTGTTGATTATTGAATTGGTATTTTTACTTCTGTCTCTATATTTATTTATTCATCTGTTATATTAAGAAAATTACATAAATATTGAATTTTTCAGCAATCTTCAATTTATAAGAAAATTAGCCTAAGCCTTTGTAACCAATACTTGTGGATTAGGAAACAATTTTTTATGGCTATAAACCTAGGCTAATATTCCTATCTATCTTGATTTAGCCAAGTAAGATTTGAAAATGCTTGAGTAATATCATTTCATATCTTTTCATCAACTGTGCATTGTGAGAGACATTTGTTAATGGTTTTGGCATATGATTGTCATATGAATGGTACATGTTTGATGGATTTTGATTAAGGTGTATTGCTGAAGTTATTGGTATAGTTTGAGTCTTCATAACAGTGAGGTTTTGATGCATGGTTGATGTAAGGGTTTATGGTATTTGGTTTATGGATGGTGTGGTGTATCGATAGAGGTCTCTTGTTGGTTATCTTGGTGTATGTTATTGGCATATGGTTGATGAAATTCATTGTTGATACCTTATGATATATGGGATGATGTTGATGTACATGATTGATGTACATGGTGGATGTGTATGGTTAGCACAATATGGTACATGATTGATACTTGGTGATGTTGATACGTGTTTGAGGTATATCATTGATATTATTTGTTGATCATGTCTTGTTGGTACATGGTATAGTATTGATATTGTTACACATTATTTTCGTCACCCCTATGACCGTTAATGATGTAAACCTATCGTTTGTCTTGAGAAGGATCAATGAAGAAGAATGAAGATACATTTTCCCAAAGAGACAAAATTATACTTTTCCTTTGTCAAAAACCTTATAAAAAGAGATCGTCCCACCTTGCTTAGTGTTAAGGGTGCGACGATCTAGGATCGTCGCAGGTTGCACCACAGTGGTCTGTGACATCATCGTAGTTTTCTTAGTGTTAAGGGTGCGACGATTTTTGTACAAAGGAAAAAGAGGAATTTCTCGAAATTTCTAGAATAGAAGCTTTGAGGGTGAGGTGGCCTCTGATCGGTTTGGATCTGAGTCGCATCCCTGATCTCATGGGATCATCCTAACCTCCTCACCATATCCTTTTCATCTTATAAAAGGAGAGGATTTCTCATGGGGAAATTTGGATTGAGTTGGCTAGAGTTTGGTGTGAGCTTGACTAATTTTTGTAGCTTTGGGCTTTTGTTTCTCAAGGCAGATTATTGATCTCAGAATCCGTGAAGAAGAAGTGTGTGGGAAGAAAGGAACTATTGGAAGGGACCCTACAACATCAAGGCATTGGTTGTATTCTCATTTTCATATCTTTAATACAGTGATATATTTCTTTCCCATAAAATTGGCCTTATTTTATTGTATGACTCCTTGATCACATACATAGGTTTTGTTGAGTATATGTTGTTGCTTTCACTTCGTTGGCTTGTGTCGTTTTACAGGTTCAACATCTCATAAGTGTTGGAATGGAGTGAGGATGACACTAGCGAGGACAAACAATGTTTAAAAGGTATGTCATTTATCTCTTGTTAGCTATAATTAAAACTTAGGGAAATTTTTCTATGTTGTCTTCTTTTGTTCTAGTTTCGGGGTGAAACTAGGGAGATCTATTTGTGTTTTCACTTACTCATTTTTTTAGTTTTTGATGGTTTTCCCTACCCAGATCTGTAATAAGTGTTTGGGGTGATTTGTTATGATCTGTTTACAGTCTGCTTGATAGTATTTGAGTCTTATTTTATCCTGATTTGTTTTTTTTTAGCTTGTTTGATTTTTAAAGATTTGATCTCTTTCTTTGAGTGTCTTTCAGTTACAAAGCATTATTTTTCTTTAGAATTGTTTAGTGAAAGAACACTTGTTTTTCTAAATAGTTCATGTTAAAAGAGAAAATTTGTTTGGGTTTCTATGTTTTATAAAGATTTTCTATTGCTTTTAGCTATCTTTGAAAACAAAAAAAAATAATTTCTTGCTATGCATTAGGTTGGGGGCATCTTTTCATTTGAAGTAGAGAAATTTCATGATTTTTGGAATTTTTTGGTCTTGAATTCTTTGGCTCATTTCTTGAATCATGTATTTGGGGGGGGGAGGAGAATCGTGTATTGGTGTACAGTCTCTTTGGCTCATTTCTTGAAGTTCTTGATATTGATGAGTTTAATAAAATTTTGGGACATTGTGGATCTAGGAATGATAAACATTTTCTCCTTCTTGTAACATAGCTTTCATTGAACTAAAATATTTGCATTCTCATTTCTTTGCATTGTTTCGGGTTGGTCAAAACATCATTTATTCCATGCCATTTTCCTCTTGAGTAAATAGTAGTCTTAAAATAAAGCGCTTATAAAAATTGATTAGACATATTTATATTTTCTGGTAGCAAACCTACATTAGCTTAAGGTGTAGGGCTTTGGAATAGGTTGAAAGGATAACTTTCCAAAGATATCAAACAAACATATAATCTTGTGCTAGGGAGCAATAAATCCACTTATTACATTTTGTCCTCGGAAGCCCTTCTCACAAAAGGTTCAATCACAAGGTCACATTAGGGCCGAAAAAGTTACTCACCCTCCTTTGTTGGTCTTAGCGTAGAGATTGCGCATATTATTGGGGGTCACTTGAGAAGAAAATCCTGTGGGGACCTTCTCAAGTTGATTTTGAGCTTAGTTACCCTGCCTTTGCATGTGTATCAGACTGTCCATTGTTCCCCAGGAATCATTGTTGTAATTGGTAACCTTACTATCCTATCACTTTAGGGTATTTACACAAGGTGACTGTGGAGGGGAAAGTCTTCATGGTACCTGGAATTGACATTGGCCAAACTCACTCGGGCTCCTTGGAGTGTATACCCATGTTTATGTGTGGGAGCTTGCACTAGGGTGTAAGTTCATTAAGAAGGTTGTCAACATAATTTTTCCACCTGCTCTATCTCAGCACCTTATTACATTGTTTCCGCGATGTTGTATTTCATCACCAACTAGTATGTTCATTGTGAGAAGGTTTTGTTTGTTTGCTTGCTTCCTAGATTTTTTAGTGTGTTCTATTTGTTTTCCCTTACAAGACTCTATGTTGGATCTGTGGTTATGGTGTCATTTCTTGAAACGACCAACGAAGGAATCCCTTGTCAAGGGGAACCTTTTTTTTTTCTTCTTATGGAAACACTGGTCCTCCTTACATCGCTACTTTGAGCCTTCCAGGTCTCACAATTGGATTGTTGGTATGGTTGTTTTCCACTTCGGTAATCCCGAATGCAGCAAGTGCTTCACTTCTAAGAACTTCCCCCAAAGAACATCAACCTCATGTTGATCCTTCACCTTCTTCACCAATAAGATATCCTTTGCCTTATTCACTTTCAAGGTCTTCCTCCGTTTCATCTTCTTTGCCTAGTGAAATCTCTAAAGCTAGTAACTCGGTGGCTAAGAAGAAGAAGAAAAGGAATATTAAGAAGAAGAAAAACTATCAAGGGCCCAAACTTCCAACTGCTCCCAAACATGTTGGAAAACCACCAGTTATTGATAATCATGCTAGGAGTGTTGATGATTCCAAGATCACCCAAACAATCTATAATCCCAAGTACCCTTTCAGGATTTGTAAGGGTAACCATCTTCTTAAGGATTTCGCTGGTTTATCCAAGGTTATAGAAGCATGGTATACACACCCTCGCCATCCCATGTCATCAGCTTCTGCACAACATGTTGATGACCTCTCATCAACTAGTCAAGATACTGTTGGGAAGAAGAAAAGTAGAGTTAATTTCCAGTATATGTTATGCAAAGGGACTCATCAAACTCACATTTTCCCTCATATGGATGAAGCCTTGAAATTGCTGGAAGACATGAATGTTTCCCTACCTCAACTTCCAGCTTCTTATCACAAACTTACTCTCGACCCACCTGTAGTTGATGGAATGATCAATCCAGTCCCTTCGTCGATTAGTTCGATTGATCATATAGTCAATCTGGTCACATCCTTAGTTGAACCAGTTGACAAAGTGGTCGATCCAATCCCATCCTCGGTTAATCCCACTCTCCCATTAGAGAGTGAAACACAAGTGTTCGATCTATTTCCACCCGTCGACCCCAATATCCCCTTGGAGAATGCAACTCAAGTGGTCGATCTGATCCCATCATCAGTCGATCCTACTCTCCTGTTAGAGAGTAAAGTTGATACTGCTCATATTTTTCTTGTTGATACAAATAATACCATGCCATGGGGCATTCCTCCTTCTCTCATGGAACCCCCTCCAAGTAATGAGGCCATCCCTTTTTATTGGGGTGCGCTATCTGGACCTCCTCTTCCCTCTCACTTTCCTTTCAATATTACAGTATAGTTTTTTGGTCAGGACGTTCCTCAAATGTTGATAGATGAAGGTGAATCCTTTATTATTTTTTCCTCTATTGCTTGGAAAGCTTTGGGTTATCCTTATCTTGTGTCAGTTATGCAGAATCTGTTAGCTTTTAACAGAAGAACCAGTCAACCTTCAGGGATCCTTCCTCAGTTTCTCGTAACTTTGGGAGGGAAAATTGTATTTATTCATGTTATGGTAGTACAAGACCCCTAGGATTTTGATTTGCTCCTTGGGCGAGATTATGTCTATGCCATGAAAGCTATCATGTCCACTCTTTTTCGTGTGATATCATTCCCTCGCGATGGATGAGTTGTGACTATTGATCAACTTTTGTTCGTTGGTCCTGACTTTATGACATCCCTAAAAAGTTCTTATATGAAGACAGTATCACCCCCGCCACAGGTCAATTATATGGTGTTGTCTCCCATGTCTTCAACTGTCGATGGAGATGAGGCTGTCAGTGTAAGCTCAATATATTATGACTTGGATTTGGTAGTTGACATGGTGATCTCTTCGGTGGGGCTATTGGATCCTGACCTCATTAGACCTATTACGACCCTCGACATGTGTTCTTTCCAAAGTGTGTTTCTTCCATTGAGTGAATATCTCTTGGAATCCATGATTGCGTTTTGTCCCTTGACATGGTTTCCTTCTGGAGCATCGTCGTCTTGGAAGCCATGATCAATAAGAGAGTCTTTGAGCATTATTTTTTGATTTCAAGCTCGTTAAAAAATGAAACCATCTACGAGGATCGTTTTTTGTCTCTATGGAAACCTCGTTAAAAAATGAAACAAAGGTTATGAGGACAGTTTTGCATTTCTGTGGAAACCTCGTTAAAAAATGAAACAACGATCATGAGCATAGTTTTTCTTCTCTGTGGAAAGCTTGTAAAAAAAATGAAATAGATTTCTCTCCTTTTCGATTTTAGTCAAGTACTTCGTTACATATAGTATTTGAAGCTTCTTTTCATCCTCATTTTCCATTGGACGAACCAAATCTAGGGGGGGAATTCTTTTAGCCTCTGGACTTCATGCTGAAGTTAAACCGCTAGCTTCTTAAGCTAGGGGCTAAGTACCAACCATCCCTAGATAATTCATTGGGAAGTCGTAAGCATAGTTTTTACTTTGGTTCGAGCTTGTGTAAAAATAAAAACACCTACCTCAAGAATAGTTTCCTCTGGTTCGAGCTTGTGTAAAAATGAAACCAGGTCCAAGCATAGTTTTGTTTAGTTTTTAAGCTTGTATAAAAATAAAATCTATCCCAAGCATAGTTTTGTTTCATTTTAATCTTGCGTAAAAATGAAAACAATCTCGATATTAGTCTTTGTTCTTTCTTGTGCTCATAAATACAGGATAATGTAATCGAGTAAATGTTTATCACTTTTTCAGAATCGTAAAGGTTATACGAAAAAGGAATACCCTGGAGTTCCCTTTAAGCTCTTTTTAGACTCTCTAAACATGAAAATATTGTCGAGCAATCTTGTTCTTTTCACGCTTGTTAAAGTATTTGAAGAAAACATTTTTTGAGTGGTATTTTATCACTTTTTCGGTCTCATCAGACTACTTTACGAAAAATGTCATTTTGGAGTTTCCTTCAAGTGTTTTTTAGACTCTATAAATATGAAAAACCCCTTAGTTTGATTTCTTTGGACTCGTAAAACAAACATCGAAAGGCCCATATGGGACCAAACCACTCCTTCCTAGGGTTCGTTAAACATACTCTGAGTGAATCATCCAAAGGATGAGCTTACTTTTACAAGCATATGTTATCCTCCTCAAGCTTGGGTAAAAATAAAGAGGTACTCGCCATAAATGGTGGGAGGGGAATTTGGAAAGACGTGTGTCTAAACCTGTATTCTATGGAAGAGTCACTTTTGAACACAACACCCTTTCACTGAATTTCTATCTAGGTTGGGAAATTCGCTTGTCTCTTGATCATACTCCTTTATAAGATTACAGATTGGTCTGTGATCCCTGTTGTTGAGTCAGTGTTTCCAAGACAATTGTTGTGTCGTCAATGCGTTCAAAGAGAAGTTCAAACCAGAAATCATTCTATTGTGTTGGCCATTTCTGCAGTCCTTAAGCCTTCTATTGCATCAACCATCCCTGAGTCAGTCCTGAATCGCTTTTTATTCTGATCTACTTCAAATCTTGTTACTTGTTTCATGTCATTGATGGGGGATACATTAATTCCCTCTTATGACGAGTCTTTTCCTGTCGAATTCAACTCATTATCCATGAATTAGACTTAGAAACTAATTGATACCTTGTAACTTGCATGCCTCAATGGTAGGTTTCCTTGCTTTAGACAATGGGTTTTCATTATTGACCCCTGATCGAGAGATTTCATCGAGTGTTCGACTTCAACTCATTAATTCACATTCGTTGGATTGTACTAGAGTGACTTGGGAGTCATTGAGATTAATGGTGATTTACCTCACACTTGTTAACAATATACACTAATGACTGGTATTCAAGTGGTTTCTACCATGTTCGACTTCAGCACATGTATTCACATGGTTAGATTTGTACTATAGAGTGGTGGCAATGAAGAGCATGGATATTTTCTGATAGATTCAGGTTGCGTTGGAGTATATTAATATTTTATTGTTGCATAGATCCATAGTGTATGTCTCGTGTCTATGCTCAAATTTTAGTCTCTAACACATAGATCCACACTGTATTTTTGGTGGCTATGTTCAGATTTGAGTCATATTGGCATGGATTCACAATGTACGTTTGGTGGCCATGACCTTTCTTACTTGAAATGGATCTTTGGATGTCATAATTTATTATTTGAGTCATTTGTATTCTGAGTGTGGTAATTCCTACCTTAGTGATGATATATTATTGTACTGTATTTCCTTGTTTGTTGGTAGGTTTCCGACCGACGTGTTCCTTGTTCCCTACACACACTCGACAAAGTATTTCAGCTATCACTCTATTCTAAATTCATACTTTGGGGGGATCTATGTTACACATTATTTTTGTCACCCCTATGACCGTTAATTATGTAAAACTATCCTTTGTCTTAAGAAGGATCAATGGCTTGAATCCATGAAGAAGAATGAAGATACATTTTACCATAGAGACGGAATTATACTTTTCCTTTGTCAAAAACCTTAGAAAAAGGGATCGTCACACCTTTCTTAGTGTTAAGGGTTCCATGATATAGGATCATTGAAGGTTTCACCACAGTGGTCTGCGACGTCGTCATAGTTTTCTCAGTACTAAGGGTGTGATGATTTTTATACAAAGGAAAAAGAGGAATTTCTCGAAAGTTCTAGAGTAGAAGCTTCAAGGGTGAGATGGCCTCTGATTGGTTTGGATATGAGTCACATCCATAATCTCATGGGATCATCCTAACCTCCTCACCCTATCCTTTTTAGCTTATAAAAGGGGAGGAGTTATCATGGGGAAAGTTAGATTGAGTTGGCTATCTTTTGGTGTAAGCTTGAGTAATTTTTGTAGCTTTGGGCTTTTCTTTGTCAAGATAGATTGTTGATCTCATAATCCATGAAGAATAAGTGTGTGGGAAGAAAGGAACTGTTGGAAGGGACCCTAAAACATCAAGGCATTGGTTGTATTCTCCTTTTCATATATTTAATACAATGATATATTTATTTCCTATAAAACTGGTCTTATTTTATTATATGACTCCCTCATCACATACATAGGTTTTGTTGAGTATATGTTGTTGCTTTCACTTCGTTGGCTTGTGTATTTTTATAGGTTCAACATCTCATAAGCCTTGTAATGGAGAGAGGATGACACTAGAGAGGACAAATGATGTTTAAACGGTATGTCATTTATGTCTTGTTAGCTAGTATGCTTGATAATTAAAACTTAGGGAAAGTTTTATATCCTGTCTTGTTTTGTACTAGTTTCGGGGTGAAACTAGGGAGATCTATTTGTGTCTGCACTTACCGATTTGTCTACTAACATATATACAAGTTGAGGTACATGTTTGGTGCATGGTTGATGCAGTTATTGATGGTATAAGTTGAGATATAGGTTTGGTGCATGGTTGATGCACTTGTTATGGTACATGGTTGATGGTATAGGTTGAGGTACAAGTTGATGCATGGTATTGGTTGTTGTGATAGTGACAGGTTGGACAAGTTGATAGGTTATAGGTTGGTAATGACAGAGTGACAGTGGAAATATCATTTATTTGACACTTATATTTCAGG
>ML810204.1:166921-206816 GCA_009831015.1 Picea engelmannii
GGTTGATGGTATAGGTTGAGGTACAAGTTGATGCATGGTATTGGTTGTTGTGATAGTGACAGGTTGGACAAGTTGATAGGTTATAGGTTGGTAATGACAGAGTGACAGTGGAAATATCATTTATTTGACACTTATATTTCAGGCTGGTAGGATGGGGAAAGGAAAGGCGGTTGTAGCCTCCTTCCGGTTGGTGTCATAGAATCAGGGAGTTGGAGCTTCCTTAAGGTTGGAGACTGAATACTAGGTGGTTCTATCCACCTTCCGATTGGAGACGAAAAACCCACGAGGTTGTAGCCTCCTTCTGGTTGGAGCCTGAGAATTTAGGGAGTTTTAACTTCCTTCATATTGGAGCCTGAGAAACTAGGGGGTTGGAGCCTCCAGCTTCCAGTTGGAGTTGGAGAATTAGAAGTTGGTTCTTCCTTGAATGTAATTATTTGACATATACGAAAATAATTCCTTGGTTTTCTCCCAATTGTGTTTCCACGTAAATATGGGTGTACTATGTTCTTGATGTGATATTGATGCTTATGATATATATATATATATATATATATATATATATATATATATATATTGAATGTAGTCATATATGATACATTGATAATAATTTGTTGAACATTGTTGATAAATTAAGAGAATATTCATTTTGGTTAAAAGTGGACTAAAGTGCTCATACTCATTCACCCCCCTCTCAATACTCCAACAACATTTAAATATAAAAAAATTTAAATATAAATCTTATCATTAATAATAACAAATAATAATAATAATAAATCTCATCATTAAAATAAACTTTAAAAACCTCATAACTTATCAATAAGCAACACTTGTATAAACCTATTTTATACATAATCATAATATATTTTATATTAATATATCATAATATTAAAAGAAAACCATGCCCTCAACATTTTAAGAATGCAACCCTTAATATACCTAGTCGTGATATATTTTATATTAATATATCATAATATGTAAAAACTATGCCCACACCTTTTTAAGTAAGGGTGTGCAATGCTCGCTAAACTCAAATTTTTTGGCTTTGATACCAAAGGTAAATAAACCAATGAATTTTGGTGATTTCAGGCCCATTTCTCTCTGCAATTTATCTTATAAGTTGATATCAAAGGTGATTGCAAATAGAGTCAAGCTTGTTCTTCCGAGGGCATTGTCTTGTGAACAAATTGGTTTTTTAAAAGGTAGGCATATTTTGGACGTCATTGGGATGGCGCAAGAATGTCTTCAAAGTATAAAATTAAAGAAGTTAAAGGTTCTAATTTAAAAAATTGATTTAAAAAAAGCATATGATTGTACAAACTGGGATTTTCTCCGCTTAATTCTCATCAAAATTGGCTTTAGTCGAACTTCAACGAACTAGATCATGAGTTGTGTTGTCATCTCCTCTTTCATTGTTCTAATAAATGGTGAGACTTCTACTTTTTTCCAGAGAGAATGTGGTCTTAGGCAATGATGTCTGCTCTCCCCACTGTTATCCATCTTAGTTATGGAAAGTATTAGTCTTCTGCTGAAGAAAGGCCAATCTGATGGTGTTTTTTTGGGGGTAGAAGTATCAAGGGTTATTAAAATCCTCCATCTAATATTTGTTGATGATATCCTTATCATGTCAAAGGCATCACTTGAGGAATGGATGGTGATTAAATCATTGTTGGATATTTTTTGTTGTGCATCGGGGCTCAAAGTAAATTTAAACAAATCAACTTTCCATCATTTGAGATTACAAGCGGAGGCCTTGGACAAGATAAAGGATGATTTTATGATCAATTTCATTGAGTTTTCCGAAGTTTTTAAGTCCCTGGGATATTTCATAAAAGCGGAGAGATTAAATTTTGAAGACTCGAGATGGATTCTTACTAAATTTGAAAAAAGGATCAGTCACTGGTGCAACCATTGGTTATCTCTTGGTGGTCATTGCACTCTAGTAAAAGTGGTTTTGGAATATTAGTCTGTGTATTGGATGGCCTTAGTGGCAATTCTGGCTTATGTTCTCTCTAAGATTCAATTTTTTATCTTTGACTTCCTCTGGTTGGGTGGAAACTCTTCATATCATTATCATCTTGTTAATTGTGAGTTTATTTCCCAACCGAAGTCTGTAGGAGGCTGGGGCCTTAGGAACATTTTCCATTTCAGTCGAGCCTTGGCCGTGAATTCCTTATGGAGGTTGTTAATGAAAGATGGTATATGTAATAAGGTGATTAACAATAAGTATCTTCCCTATGTATCTGTTTCTACCTATCTTAGATCGGCTACAATAATTCAACCACTGGCTTCTCAGACTTGGAAAAAATTGTTGAAGTCCCTTCCACTCATCACCCACTGGATAAGATGGAACTTGGGTAATGGGCACTCGGTATTGATGGGATTAGAAAATATCTTGGGCATTGTTGATTCCTCGTTACTATCCCAGGGACTATTGTTGGCCTTAAAGTCTAAAGAAATCTGTTACCTTTATCAAGCGAGAGCTCTGTCTTCATCAAGGTTCATAATGGATCAATGGATAAGCAGTTTAGACTTGGGATTATCAGGGAACTTGGATTTATAGTGGTCCTCCTTTTGTAAGGCTCTTGTAATTTTTGGTACGCATCTTCAGCCTAGAGACGACATACAACTTTGGACTAGTGGTGACCAATCGGGTATTCCCACTGTTCAAAATGTATATAACGATTTGACAAAGAAAATTTGGCCACACCAGATTGCAGGGTGGAGGAAACAACTGTGGTTGTGGGATCTTCCATACAAAATCAAACAGTTCACTTGGTCGGTCATGGAGGATAAAATTTTATTTTGGGAAAACCTTTAGAAAAGAGGCAGGAATGGCCCTAGTATTTTCCCATTATGTTCGATGAATTCTAAGTTGGGGTTACACTTGTTTGTTCACTGCACTTTTTCCTCAAAAACTTTGGCAGTTTTTAGCTGCATCTTTTATTCTAAAATCATCTTGGGGTGGAAGCTCTATGTCTAACTGTTTTGAAACTTGGTTTAAACAGGAGAAAGTTTATAATTTCCTTCCCTCGTTGGTATGTTGGTTTATTTGGCGGGAATGAAATTTGTGCATATTTGATTCTTGTGCTCCCTCCATAGAGGGGGTTTCTCTTAAAATTTTAGGTTTTTTGGAAAACTCTCTTGAAAGGATGCCTCAAAAAAGGAAGTGTCCCATATTTAAAAAGACACCTGCTATAACTTTGGCGTATGTACCCTAGTTTGATGGAGCGACCCAAGAAAATGGGCTATTGAGTGGTGTAATGTCCCCAAGGCCAAGCCCTGTTGTAAACCATGTCTATGAAGTATAAAGCTTGCATTATGAATTGTAATTATGTTTTATAGGCTGGTGAGCCAAGTCATATAAGATAGTGGGCTTATGTGTTATTAGGCCAGGGAGCCTAAGTGTTGAAGGCCAGGAGCCTGATTTTTTTTTGTACATGTAATTATGCATAGTATTAATACAAAACATCTCTGCGTGCAGACCGACCACGATGAATGAGTGATGGGGGACTAAGAATCCACAAATATTGGGTAAGGGAGAGGGGGATGAGAAGTTGGAAGAGGGGCTAAGCTGAGGGTGCTTAAACCCTTGAGAATGATATTAAATTATTACTATTCCAAAGCTGTGTAAATGTGATGTTTTATCCTAAGTTCTTTGGAAGGACGAGTGACTTCTAAATGGGAAGCAACGAGCTTCATGGGTGACAAGTGTTAACCCAAGCGCATGCAGTTAAAACTGTTCAGTTAAGCCATGATGGGGGTTTCTACTCCATTCTATCGTCAACTGTTTGAACCAGGAATCCGGTATGACCTCTGCAAGAATACCCTCACGCAACTCTTAAACCAAAAAGGCCTGTGTTGATTTCTGGAGGATCCGGTACACCCTCCTTCAAAACCATCGAGTCTATGTTCAACCTTCGCATGGATTTCTTATCACGCATCCTTGAAACCCAGAACCGTGAGTCTGTTCTGTATGGATGGTTAGGAAAAATGAATGTCTCGTAATTGTTGATCCTGGTTGGGTTGAGGCGTCTGTCTGTCATCTTTTTTGGAAACCCATGTTTGTTGTCCCAGTTGACTATGGCAGCCACACAGTTCTTGGCTCGGAGTGGTTTGTTACTGTTATATGTTCGTTGCTGAGCCTTGTTGTTTTTCTGCTTTGTATGAGAACGAGATTAAGGAAACCAGTTGTATGACCTGTGTGTAACCTCTCTCCAGGTGAGGGAGGTGATTGTTGTTGAAGAGGCAGGTTCTACCAAGCTTGTGAGCGACTCTCTCCAGGTGAGAGAGTGTGCGGAGGAAGGAGAGATCTCCTAGAAGGCACCTTGTAGCTACCACAAAGCTCAGATATTTCTTGTATGGTCTATTTTTGAAGCCCAAGGCAAGGGAGGTTAGCAGTCGAAGGACTATCTAGGTGATAGAGAAGGTGTATACTCCTAGGGTGGGACAAGCATGTGGGGAAGGAGAGTCTGTGGGCAGTGGGCATAAGTGGTTCCTGGGAGAGAATCCTCCTTCTTTTAAGTGTATTCTTCCTGTAAACCTTACCTAGCCTAGTATTCCTTACCTAGTGGAGCTTAGTCCTAGCTCAGGGGTGACCTAATGTTGAGAGTGATGACCAGCATGGTATAAGGATGGGAGGTTCGTGGAAGGTCTACGTGCAGTTGATGGTGCGTGACAGTTTCAAAGATAAGTGTCACTATGTTTTGTAATTTTGTAATTAATTAAATTGCATACCTGTGATTCTTGCATACCATGGGGTTGATGGCCAGGGGAGTTACTGTGTGGTATCAGAGCCTAGTTTCAATGCTGAGCCTGGATGGGCCGGATAAGTGGTCTTTGGACTGATGGTTTAAGAAGAAATTGTGTCTGGTGGACTAATTTTAGACCTCAGAATGTTTCTGAGTGTCAACGGACTACTTGACTATGTTACAAGCTCAGGAGGTGTAGAGGTATTATAAAACTACAACCGGTGTGGTATATGGCCACGGGGGGAGAGAGAACTCCACACTAGAAGTGTTGGATCAAGTAGATGAAAGTTCAGAAGGAGTGTACCAAGTCATTGGCCAGAAGTCCTTGAGAAGCAGAGTTGGACAGTCAGAATTCTCTATGGAGAACTCACGAAATCGCGAGGACCATAAGATAGCCATAAGTTTCAAGGTGGTTAGTGGATGGAGAAACTCACCACCCTAGGATCCAGAATAAACGTGGGTCATTGATCGTGGTTGGTTTGAACCGTTGGATCATTTCATGAATTCAGGGATTGTGAACTTGGAGCGCAGGCCAAATTCTTGGTCACTCTAAGTTCTGAATCGCGAAAGAGATTAACAAGGGTAGAATTTGACGGTGGAGTGCTTCCAGGAAGAAGTGTCAAAATCCCGTGAGTTTTCGGATCTATCCATATAGCGAGGAAGTTAGGGATGAAGAGATTTGATAGGTGTAAGCGTAGGAGAGATCTGGACTGTCGGATTAGGGTAGGCTCACAGTCGTTGATATCATACATGAATTTCCATATCAGAATTTGGGGATTGAAGCGACAAGAGATTTGGAGTCGCTGCATCGTGAACTCCCGGTTCATGAAACTCCGAAAAGATTTGGACCGTTAGATCCAAATCATTGAGGATCGTTGGATCTCGTACAAGAACTCGTGTATCGGAATTCATGGATTGAAGTGACAAGAGATTTGGAGTCGCTGCATCATGAACTCTCGGTTACCGAAAACCCGAAACTTGAAGTTTCGAAGTCCCGAAATCTTCGAAGACAGAAGAACCATTACGGATTTTTTTTTATTGTTGGATGTTGGGTAAACGTGGACCGTCGATCCACCCAATTTACGCGAATTCGGTAAATTGAAACTCTGGGAGATAGATGTGTGCACCTTAAACTCTTCGAAGTTCGAAAGCCTGAGTAGCACCTAGTAGTCTAGCATTGGTCACAACCTTTGGTTACGAGGGTAGGGAGAAAGAGGGAGCTATCACGCGAAAATTACAGAGCCGAGCAGAACTCAAAAAATTTGTGAAGTCGAATCGTTTTCCTAAATCAGAATGGTTTTGAATGTGTGGAATTTGCTAAGAATTATGACTTGACAAATCCATGTTGTCTCCACGTGTGTTTACAGAAGCTTAGAAAGTGCCAGAACCGAATAGGGTTTTCGTTGAGAGCAGAGAATGGAAGAGGTGCAGATTGCCTCCAATTCAGAGAACAAAAGAGAAGGAAGGAATGTCAACTTGGGATTTGAAGGGTCAAACTCTAATGGGCAAGGAAAAGAGATGGATAAGGAAGGACATATGATGAAAATCATTTAAAGATTGCAGAAAGATGCCCAGGCTCGCCGAGCCGATAGCCAAAATCTCATGAAAGTCAGGGATAAGCAAGGTGAATTCAACTTAAGGATGTTGAAGAATCTGGAAAGAATAGAAAATAAATTGAAAAGAGAGAGTGACTCAAGCAAGACAGAGAGTCACAGGACCCCTGAGAGGAAAATAAGATCAAGGAGTGTCAGCAGACATCGTCATCGCTCCCTAAAGCATTCCAGTAGGGAAGGAAATAGTAGTTCAAGCCCATCTCCTACCATAAAGAACAGGAGATTTGGGATGGATGAATTGAAAGGGGAAATGAACAAGATCAAGCCTCCAACATTCGATGGAGAACATAAGAAGGAGGAAGATACCGAAACTTGGTTTTTGGGTATGAGGAAATACTTTCAACTGCAGAATTATTCCTCTCATGCAGAGGGCAGGATTTCCATGTATCAACTAAAGGGAAAGGCATCCATGTGGTGGGATCAACTTGTGTAGGTGCAGCACATCAGGGAAAGGGACATTACATGGAAAGAATTCAAGAGGTATTTCGAGAGGAAATACTTAACTAAAATATACAATGACAAAAATATAAAAGAGTTCTTTGAACTCAAGTTGGACAACAAGAACATTGATGAGTATGAACGAAAGTTTTTGGAATTACTGAAGTATGTTTCGTTGATCAAAGATGAGTCTGTCAAGATTCAGAGGTACCTGAGTGGATTACCGCCTCCTATTGGGGATAAGATACAGTATGATGACCCAAAGACTATGGAAGAAATGATAAGAAGAGAGAAGTGCTTATTTGAACAACAAAGAGAAAATCCTACCTTTAGGAAGGCTTGGGATGACCAGAAAAAGTTCAAGAAAGAACAGAGACAGAAGGGAAATAAACCACCCTTTTTTAGAAACAGTCCTCAAGAAAAACCACCTCTTAGAGAGCCCAGGAAGTTTGAAGTGAGTGGGAAAATGTCAAGGCAACCACCTATGGAATGTTGGGGTTGTAAAGAAAACCATAGGTACAAAGATTGCCACCACATAAATGATAAAGTAAGAATTCTCCACAATTCTTAGCAAGTTGAAACAGTGGAGGACATGGGCAGTAGAATACCAAGGATCTACGTATCCCTGGACAAAAATCAAGTTGAGTATCAATCACACATGATTGAAGTAGAAGGTATGATAAAAAAAACAACCATTTACTATTTTAGTTGATTTAGGGGCTAGCCATAGTTATATAGACCCTAGAGCGGTAGAAAGTTTGCATTTGATAAGAAGAAAACATGAAAATTCTTGGTTAGTGCAGCTAGCTATAGGAACCAAGAGGAAAGTCATGGAGTTAGTCAAGTCCTGTCCTATAGACATGAATGGACTAAGCACGAAGGCCGATTTGAACATTCTGTCGTTAGGCTCTTATGGCTGTCTAATTGGGATGGACTGGCTGGACCAACACCATGTCATATTGGACTGTCGGAACAAGGCATTCACTTTCTTAGATGAAGAAGGGAATCAAAGATCCATCCAAGGAATTCCTAGAGTTGTTACTGTTAGAGAAATCTCAGCAATGCAACTGCAGAAGTGCTACAGAAAAGGTTGTCAATTATTTGCATCCCATGTGGGGGAAACGCCCAAGGATAAGGTGTCAAGTATTGAGGATCATGAGGTACTTAAAGACTTCGAAGATGTATTACATGAAGTACCTCGACTACCTCCAAAAAGGGATATCAATTTCTCTGTGAACTTGATGCCTAGAGAAGCTCCAGTGTCAAAGGCTCCGTATAGGATGAGTGCGCCAGAACTGAAAGAGTTGCAGTTGCAGCTTGAAGAACTTCTGAAGAAGGGGTATATATGCCCAAGCGTGTCGCCTTGGGGTGCCCTTTTCCTATTCATAAAGAAGAAGGACTGAATGCTGAGATTGTGCATCAATTTCAGGCAATTGAACAAAGTAACGGTGAAGAACAAGTATCCTCTGTCGAGGATTGATGATCTCTTCGATCATTTGAAGGATGCGAAGATCCTTTCGAAAATAGATCTAAGATCAGGAAATCACCAAGTAAGAATAAAAGGTGAAGACATCAACAAGACCACCTTTAGAACAAGGTATGGTCATTATGAGTTCACAATGGTGCCGTTTGGACAGTCAAATGCACCCGTTGTTTTTATGAGCTTGATGAATGGAGTATTTACGGACTATCTAGACAAGTTTGTCATCATCTTCCTGGATGACATTCTGTTGTATTCCAGGACTGAAGAAGAACATGAACAACATCCAAGGATGGTGTTACAGGTGCTAAGAGAACACCAACTGTATGTCAAGATGAGAAAGTGCTCGTTTTATCAGGAACGGATCCATTACTTGGGACATATTATCTTGAAGGATGGGATAGCGGTATACCCTAAGAATATTGAAGCCATTAGAGAATGGTCAACACCAACACCAGTGAACGTAACATAAGTTAGATCCTTCATGGGATTGGTTGGTTATTACAGAAGTTTCATCGAAGGGTTTTCCAAGATAGCTTACCCTATCACTTCCTTACAAAGAAAGGGGAAACAGTTTCACTGGACAGAGGGATGTGAGGAAATTTTCCAGTGATTGAAGCAATTGTTAACCAGTGCTCCAATCCTGAGGATTGCAGATCCAAATGTAGATTTCATAGTATGCACTGATGCATGCAAAGAAGGATTGGGAGTGGTCCTTAGTCAGAACGGATTCGTAATTTATTATGAGTCCAGGAAATTAAAAGAGCACGAGAAGAACTATGCAACCCATGACTTGGAATTGGCAGCCATAGTTCATGCTCTAAAGAAATGGAGGCATTACCTCATGGGAAGGAGGTTTGAACTCAGAACAGACCATAACAGTCTGAAATATTTGTTTGATCAGCCAACCTTAAATGATGGACAAAGTAGGTGGCTAGAATTTATGTGTGAGTATGACCTTGAGATCAAGCATATCAAAGGAAAGGAGAATAAAGTGGTTGATGCACTCAGCAGGAGGGTGCATGAATTACATGCTACAACCATTAGCATGTATCAGACTAATATTAAAAGAAGAATTCTGGTTGCTGCAAATGTAGATCTGCAGTACAGAGAATTGGTAGCCAAGATACAATAGGGTAAGACGCCACAGAATATGGAAATTTATAAATTGGAAATAGATGGAATAATGTTGTACAAGAACAGAATTTTTGTACCCAATGTCCAGTGCTTGAAATACATGATTTTGCAGGAGATGCATAATGTTCCTTATGTAGGGGACCTTGGATATCCAAAAATAGTAGCAGCGGTCAAGAGCCATTACTTTTGGCCGGGTATGAAGAGAGAGATCGTTGAATACATCGCCATATGTATGGAGTGCCAAAAAGTTAAAGCTGAGCATAGGCACCCAACATGGTTGCTGCAACCTTTACCCATTCCTGAGTGGAAGTAGGAAGTAGTAATGATGTATTTTATTACTGGATTGCCTAGAACAACCAAGCTGCATGATTCGATCATGGTGGTGGTGGACAAGCTTACAAAATATGCCCATTTTATTCCACTGAAAACTACTCACAAGGCAACAGATGTTGCTAATATTTTCATAAGGGAAGTGGCATGATTGCACGGAATTCGTAAAACGATTGTGTCCGACAGAGACCCGAAATTCACCTTGAATTTCTGGAAAGGATTGTTCAAAGGATTCGAAATGAATCTGAACTTTAGTACAGCTTATCATCCTGAGTCTGATGGACAGACAGAGAGGGTGAACAGAGTAAGATAATACATACTGAGAATGTATGTGATGGACAAACCATCAAGATGGGAAGACTACCTACACTTGGTAGAATTCGCCTACAACAATGGGTATCATGCATCATTGAAGATGAGCCCCTTTGAAGCACTTTATGGAAGAAAGTGCAATACGCCAATGAGTTGGGATAATCCAGCTGATAGAACAATAGTTGGGCCAGAGTTGCTCAAGGAGATGGAGGACCAAATGATAAAAATTAAGTAGAATTTGAAAGTTGCATGGGATAGGCATAAAAGTTATGCTGATAAGAAAAGAACCCACAGAGATTTCAAAGTAGGTGATCATGTTTTCCTGAAAGTGAAAGCTAACAGGAGTTCCCTGAAGCTGGGAAGTTGCGCCAAGTTGGCAGCCGGATTTTGTGGGCCATTTGAAATCCTGGAAAGGATTGGGCCAGTTGCATATATGCCTGCATTACCTGCATCCATGACTGTACATAATGTGTTTCATGTTTCATTTCTTAAGAAATATATACCAGATGCTAATCATGTTATCAATTGGAATGTGATTCAGTTCGAACAAGAGGCTGTCATGCAAGTGCATCCTGTGCGCATATTGGACAGGAAAAACAAATAGCTCCGAAATCGAGCAATAGGGCTTGTAAAGGTCCAGTGGACCTGGTACGGTCCTGAGGAAGATACATGGGAGCATGAATATGTTATGCAGGCAGAGTACCCGCATATTTTTGAAAATTTTGAAAAGCTTGCAGATGCAGTGTAAAGTTGCACTGAGGACAATGCAAAAATAAGCAGAGGGGATTGTAATGTCCCCAAGGCCAAGCCTTGTTGTAAATCATATCTATGAAGTATAAATCTTGCATTATGAATTGTAATTATGTTTTATAGGCTGGTGATCCATGTCATATAAGCTAGTGGGCTTATGTGTTATTAGGCCAGGGAGCCTAAATGTTGAAGGCCAGGAGCCTGATTTTTTTTTGTACATGTAATTATGCACAGTATTAATACAAAACATCTCTGCGTGTGGACCGACCACGATGAATGAGTGATGGGGGACTAAGAATCCACAAATCTTGGGTAAGGGAGAGGGGGCTGAGAGGTTGGAAGAGGGGTTAAGATGAGGGGGATTAAACCCTTGATAATAATATTAAATTATTATTATTCCAAAGTTGTGAAAATATGATGTTTTATCCTAAGTTCTTTGGAAGGAAGAGTGACTTCCAAATGGGAAGGAACAAGCTTCATGGGTGACAAGTGTCAACCCAAGCGCGTGCAGTTAAAACTGTTCAGTTGAGCCATGAAGGGGGTTCCTCCTCCATTCTACCGTAGACTGTCTGAACTGGGAATCCGGTATGACCTCTGTAAGAATACCCTCACGCAAATCTGAAACCAAAAAGGCTTGTGTTGATTTCTGGAGGAGTCGGTACACTCTCTGTCAAAACCGTCGAGTCTATGTTTGACCTTCTCGTGGATTTCTTATCACGCATCCCTGAAACCCAGAACCATGATTTTGTTCTGTATGGATGGTTGGGAAAACCGAATGTCCCATAATTGGTTAGCCTGGTTGGGTTGAAGCGTTTATCTATCATCTGTTTGGGAAAACCGTGTTTGTTGTCCCATTTGACCGTGGTGGCCACGCAGTTCTTGGCTGGGTGTGGTTTGATGCTATTGTATGTTCGTTGATGAGCCTTGTTGTTTTTTTGCTTTGTATGGGAACGAGATTAAGGAAACCGGTTGTATGACCTGTGTGTAACCTCTCTTTAGGTGAGGGAGGTGATTTTTGTTGAAGAGGCAGGTTTTACCAAGCCTGTGAGTGACTCTCTCCAGGTGAGAGAGTGTGTGGAGGAAGAAGAGAGCTCCTGGAAGGAACCTTGTAGCTGCTACAGAGCTCAGAGATTTTCGGTCCGGTATGTTGCTAAAGCCCAAGGAAAGGGAGGTTATCAGCTGAAGGACTGTCTAGGTGACAGAGAAGGTGTATACTCCTAGGGTGGGATAGGCATGTGGGGTAGGAGAGTCTGTGGGCAGTGGGCATAAGTGGTTCCTGGGAGATAATCCTCATTCTTTTACGTGTATTCTTCCTGTAAACCTCACCTAGCCTAGGATTCCTTACCCGGTGGAGCTTAGTCCTAGCTCAAGGGTGACCTACTGCTGAGAGTGATGAGCAGCGTGGTCTAAGGCTGGGAGGTTCGTGGAAGGTCTACACGCAGTTGGTGGTGCATGGCAGTTTCAAAGATAAGTGTCACTATGTTTTGTAATTCTGTAATTAATTAAATTGCATACCTGTGATTCTTGCAATGTTATCACATATTTTGTTGTGCATATGAATTATTGCTATTTCCATTAACTCTGAAATGCTAGTAGTAATTCTGTGTTTAACTGTAATTAAGCATTTTAAGTTCATTAGAATGCATAATGTGTTCCAGATGTGTTTTTTCGCATAGTAGCATTGGCCCGACCGTGGGGTTGATGGCCGGGGGCATTACAAGTGGGGTTGGGGGAATTATAAAGAAATCTGCAAATATATTTTATAAGTAGAATCTAAACTATGGACCGAGCACAAACACTCGAGCTGAGCTTCTGGGAGTGTGGGCATTCTTAATCTTGGCTACCCGGTTGGACATTGATCAGCTACAAGTCCTCGAAGACTCAAAAATCATGATAGATTGGCTAAATAATAAGGGTTCAATATTGAAGTCTCCTCACTGATGGGTTGGCTAGATTGGATTCAGGAATTACAAATTTATTTCAACACCTTCATTTTTTCTCACATCTACAGGGAGGAAAATGGGGAAGTAGACACCTTATCAAAAAAAGTGCTTCAAATACCAGAAGGAAAGATCCAATACAACAAATGGATTGATGGTCATGAGGGCCCCACTCACTTTATGCATCTCTTTTTATGACTGGTTTTAACTCTATTTTTGGTAGTTTTTCTGTTTAGTAGGTCTTGGATGACTCCCCCACTCCAATTTTATATGTATCTTTACGATTTTGATGAAGCTATGTGTGAAGTTTTGTATATTATTAAAGCACTTGAAGATCTGTTGTGAAAGACTTTCTTAGGTAGTGTCTTTGGATATGGATGTAAACTTACAGCTAAATGTATTGTTCTGAGAACAACATATATTTTAATATATTGAGAATTTTTCTGCTGGGAAAAAGTAAGGGTGCAATAGTCACCTTAATTTCAATAAAAAACTAAGAAAGAGAAATCAAATGTACTTTAATTATATATATATATATATATATATAATGATGTTGATTTAGAATTGGTTTATCATACCTTAAGAAAGGTAAGAAATTACTTAGATTTATTTAGAATCTTATCTATGTGCTCATAAAACATTGGGAGAAGCTTTCCAAAATCACCATAGTTTTGTTGAGTTAGGAGGTTAGGAAGGTCAATGTCGTGATAGATATTTTGAAATTGTGATTTAATTTGAATATAAGCAAGTCATGCTAGGAGAAAGTGTTTTTTATCTTCAACCCTCTTAGTGTTAAAAATATAAGAGATTCTTGTGTCCCATAGTGTTTTGGGAATTGTCCAACACCCAATGTCACTATGTATCTCATGGGAGTTGGTATCTCATGGGAGTTGGTTCATACTTTACGAATGCTGATTTTCTTATTTTTTCTAGTCAACGCTAAGAGATATGTTGACCATCTCCTTCTAGTTTCATAACTTCCTTTTATCTTCTAATTCTTTGTTAGACTACGATTTCTCTTTAAATTTATATGTAATAATATTTTTAATATTATTGATATTTTGCATAATGACATCTTCATGTATTTCCCAACGATTTAGCCCAGACTTGACATCTTGATGCCACCTTCGCCGTTGGTAATTTTGGTTGGAGTTTAAAGCAATTTTGGGGAGCCTCTTGTCATCCATGTTGTTGATCTTCTTGTTGTACATTAAGTAACTAATCATCTTTATGCATTCAATGGAAGAAAGGCTGATTTTTATGTGGAGAATAAGATAGGATGTATTTCCTTTAATTTTAAAGTTATAAACTATAAAATTCTACTCTATCTTAACATATAAGTTTTTATATATATTAACTATTACCATCATTATCATAAATAAATTTTATTTATTAACAAAATTATTAAAAACAATTATAAATTTACAAAATCATATATATAAAATATCATTTACATATATAATTGTCAATATCATTGCCGCATACGGCATCCACCTTTACCTTTTTGTCACCCCAATATTATATTACGACATGAACGGTTTTCCTAGCACTATTATAAATAGTGGAGCTTTCATAAGTTCCACATTTTTCAACAACCGACAAATACTCAAAGTTAACATCATTGTTGAAGACTATTTCAGTACTATGCCAACTAAAAATTGAGAGCTTACCTAAACCAGCATTCATTGTATGTAAGAGTAAAGCGAACAATTTAAAGATCAATTACTTTTCAGTGAACGATGGGTAAGAAAGCACGAATTTAAGAAAATGTATTTAAATATATAAGTAAAATTATATATATTATTTTTATTATCATCACTTGCATTTCTAATAATCAAATGTTTTTATTTTGTTATTTTTGTATTTCTAATAATCAAATGTTTTTATTTTGTTATTTTTTTCCATGTTTGTTTTTTTTCCCATTTCAATTGAGAATAGACTTTTTCTTAACATTTATCAAAATAAATTTAATAAAAAAAATGATTTTGCTCTACTTTTCTCATGATTTTGCTCTAATTTTCCTTGTTTTATTTTTCACTATGGCATCATCGACATCAATCAATTTTTTTTAATTATATGTTTTACTTTCTTAACCTAATAAATGTTAATTGTTTAGGTCTTTACTTTCCTTATTAAATGTTTAGGTTTTGAAATTGCAAATTTCTTTTTTCAATAATTTTTTTAATGAGAAAAACAACACCAACAAAGAAAATTGTTAAAACTTTTGATTTTTTTCTTTGTCCTTTAATAAAGTGAATGTGCATGATTTAATTGGACAAATAAACAGATAAATATGAATTTCCTATGATAAAAATAAAATAGGTAATGTGCTTCGATGTTATAATCTTTTGACAGAAATGTCATTTTAACTTTCAGCTCGGGAGTCGGAATGTTCAAACTCTGGACAAAAAAGGTTTTTGTTCCAAGATAGAAGGTTATTTTGGATCAAAGTTATATTGATTTAAGTCAAAAAGAAATTTTTGCTCGTAAACAATGAACTTTGCATCATCAAAGTTGTAGAGTTTCTTCAAGTATCTAAAATTTGTATCTTTAAATTTTTAATAGCAAAATATAATTTATAGCTTTCGAGCAAAATTTTACGAGTAAGTTGTCGAACGTGATATTGTTATTTATAACTATACAACAAAATTTTACAATTTAACTATCCAACATGATATTGTTAGATTTAAAATCAAATATACTTTGTATACTTTATAATTTTATTATTTGGATTCTATACAATTTTATATTGATTTCATTATGATTTAATTTTAATTAAGTTTGTTATACAATATATATACATTTTACTTTAATCTTCTTATTAATTCATTTGAATTGAATTGTTGTGATTGATCTTCTTATTTGTTATTTATTCTATGTTTTCATCAATTTGATTGCTCATTAAATTTTATTAAATCCATTTAATTAATAAAGTTGAGGAAAATTGCAATTAAAATAACAAAGTGAATTAAATCTTTAATTTTAAATCATCTATAAAAAGTGCCAAAAAATTGCAACAATAGTGTTGAACCCCTCAACATGACTTTACTTTATCAACCTCGGGCTACTTTGATGAGGTACTATTCATCTTATGTGCAAAATACACCACTACAATCTGAGGTAAATATTTAAGGATAACTTGAATATTGTTGTCCTTTTCCTTTAACAATTTTGTTCATGACCTTCACTCCCTTGCTTTAGAGAAGCATCAAAGGTTATCTGAGTCATTGTGTTAGCTACTTGTAGAGCTAGTCTAACAATGATCTTCATAAAGAGTAAATACATGTTTCGCAGGATAAAAATCCTCTTCATTATGATTTTACTTAGGTTGACTGAAAGTACTTATTCAGAGATACCTATCTACTAAGAGTGAATGATGTTAATACTACAAATGTAGGAACTATTATATCGACAAGGAGGATGCCGAATCTTAACCTCTTATTCTTTGTTTCCTTACCCTCCAAGGCTACTGGTTTTGGACTCTCTTTACCCCAAGTCAAGAGCACCAAAAGTAGGGGGTAAGGAGAGTGTCTTCCACTATTTTAGATAACAAGAAGGCATCATTCATAAGGCAACCCAATCAACCAAGGATGTCAAGAAATGATCACATTATTCATAAGGCTACCCAATCAACCAAGGATGTCAAGAAATGATCACATTAGAAGTGATGGGATAGGTTGAGGATTTGAGCATGAAAAAAAATGTTGTAATAAAATTAACATAAAGTGAATGCATATTATTTAAATAGCTTGAAATGGAATTCCATAAGTAAATAAATTGATGGAATAAAAAGATCAATATTTCTTTAAAAATAGAGTCAAATCATCTAATGGTAAAGTGACATGAACAAATTGAACATGCTAAAATGAAATCCTTGAAAGGTACTATTGGAAACTATGAACACTTGGAGAAATGGTACATACCAACATATAGTGATGAAGATAACTAAAAATTACTACAAAAATAAAATATAACAATAAGGAAAGGTCCCTTGTATATCCTTGTGTGTATATACAAAGAACTTGAATAAAACACTAATTACTTAAAATCTGGCAACAAAAATTTTGCATTTAGGAAATCACTTCATAACGAAAAAAATGTACTTGAAGAATTTAAATGCACCGGCTACAAGGATAGTTCTTAATGTCAAGAATGAAAAGACTAACTAAATACTAACTCCTAACTACTATTCATACAAAAAGACTCATAAATTAGCCCTTGATTGAAGGGAACTTGTATCTAAGATCCCCTAGAATCAAGGATCCTTGTTTCAAAGGTCAAATTCCCTCAATAATTTGAACGCCCTCAACTAGAAAACTAAGATAAGATATTGGTAGTTGATTTTCTTGAGTCATTAAAGGATTGGCATGATTTAGAATTTACATATGGTGCATGATCCCCATTTTTTCTCACATGAGAATTGATCAAGACTATTCTTAGGATTCAAACTACTTGAGCAAATTATTAGTACACCATTACAAATACATATGTTCATCAAAATCACAAACTAGACCAAGGCATATCACATAACTTAACATTCAATCATTTCACAATAATCAATGTGTAAATCCTAAAATCTTCATATTAATCATATTTAAACTAGGTCTTAGTTATATGAACATGTCATATCATCTAAAAAATGGGCCTAAAATTTATACAATTTGGAGGCCCATCATCACTCCCCCAATGCAGAGTATTGTACATCCTTGTGCAACAAAATATATTATGTGTACATCTTGTTATCCATGTTGTATTTTCTCTACCTCTTTCCAATTATTCCATGCATGTATGTTTGAGGTCATATGATACAAAATGGGTAATGGCACCCTTTCCATAATACCCTACATATTTCTATACTTTCTTAAATTACTCCATGTCCCTTTCCTCATCTATCTCTCATGTAGGTGTAGGATGTAATAGGAGAGTAGGTTTGAATCTATGTCCAATTCAATTGATCTTGATTATCCTCAAGTATTATCTATATAGTTGATCCCTAATCATGTCAACTTGTAAGTATTGAGGGCAGTGAGGCTCTACCCTTTGAACACCATGAGAAATGCTACTCCATATGGTTGGAAATTCTTAGAGTTCCCCTTTCCTTGAAATTCTAGTGGTATCCACAAATGGGAATTTTATATATATCGAAGGTTAGAACTACATGGTTATTTATAATCTCCTTAGGCTTGATGCCTCAGATCTAATCCAATTTTGGATGAAAATAAAATTTTATCTATACATATGTAATTCATAATGTCTTAGGTTCTCATGGTGGATATAAGAGTACAAGGCTCGGAGTTGGACATCCCCTACAATATGTTTGGTGACCATTTGTAGTGGTGGGGAAATATAAATTTATGGAAATATAAATCATTGAGTTAAGCCCTCTCTTTGTCATTTATCCCTTGGTGGGTCTCTATAAATTCTCTTGGGATATCCACCCTATAAGGGAGTTGTTTGGCAAATCTACCAATCTAGAATTTGTCTTGTTGTTCTTTGAGGAAGAGCTTATAAACCCTAGCTATCCATATGGTACTAAATACGTCTTATGACATATATTCCATATTGTTTATAGAGGCCTCTATAACCTCAAACTTCTCACTCTAGTTGGAAAGTTCCTTCTTGGTCTTGGATAGATCCTCCTTTAAATATTTATTTTCATCTTCCAACTACTTTTTACAGTCCATGTTTTACATTTCCATAACATAATGTTTTTTTTCGGAAAAATGGAAAGATGTTTTTCAAGGTTAAACACATAAACCCTTCCAACAACATCTTACACTATGATGATATTAGATTCTAATATATTCTTCCACTCAAGTGTCACAACTCTAGATGATTCCAATTCACTCACGATGTCTTTTGTTGTTGGCTCATCACTCCTTGAAGATTATTCTTTCTTCTCCTTTATTAGCTTTTTGAGGTCTTTGGTAAGGATAGGTTACTCTCCCATATAACACTCTGGTTAAAATATGAGTGGCCATCATATTGGTAGTTGTTTGAGACCTCTTCCTATCCCTCCTTGTAGAGGTCTTCCCTACTGTACTTGTGGAATAACCCTTCTCTTTGACTTTTAGGGAATTATTTCCAGGTATCCCCATTTTGATGAGTGTTTTTGTTACTTACTTTTACTCATCCCCCACTTGCACCCTCTTTTATTCCTTTACTCTCTTAGAGGTCTCATATTTACTAGGAATCTTCTTCCTCCGATGATCCCTCTCATGGTTGGGCTCCTTGAATGCCTATTGTGTGGCTTTGAAATACTCTCTTCTCATGATGATAAAATCATCATAGGATACTATGAATGTATGAATTTCCAAGTCATAAAAAAACTACTATATTTATCATCCCATGGTGGGCCAAGGATTCTTCCTTTCCCTTCTTCACCTTAGTGCTCATATCCCTTAGGGATTGTAGTAGGAAATGTGGAATGTGGTGGTTTTCCTTGAGCCTTTGGTGAAATAGATTCCTTAATTGATGAATGAATATGAATTGATAGGAATATAGCATGTTCATCATTCCTTCAAATGTAATGTAATTTAAGAGGTGATAGGACACCACGTCCAAGGTTTTAGGAAAACTTTACCTTTTCACTCCATTTTTGTTCTCCTTGGGCTCCTCATAGCTTAGGAAAAATACCTTTTTAGCATCTATAGTAGGCTAGCTATCCTCCTTATCCCATGGTAGGCCTATTAGGAGTGTTGAGACCGTACAAATAATAGTTCCATTCACCTAGATAACCAAACCATTCATAGAGGTTATATAGTATTGGTTTCTAATGTCCTAGGAATTTAATGTAAATCCCATGGCTACCCTTTCATAATAACCCTATATCCTATTTAAATACTCTAACCTATTGGATTGCTAGAAAAACTCCACCACCTCGTGGTTCTTATATACCCTTTTTATATCTATAGGTTCTTTACTATTGAAACCACCCTATATTTTGTAGTGTTATGTCTCAGATGATTGTGCGGTTTATTTTGTAGGTTAAATCATAGTGGAAACAAATTGTACATCAATACCTAAATTATGGATTGATGGTAATGAACAATGGCGCAATACTTATCTTGGGATAAAATTCTTCGTGATACTGGAATTTTAGGGCTTGAGAGTTTCAATCATTCACCTTGAGTAATAGAAAAATAAAAACCTCTAAGAACAGGTGAAAATAAAAAAAATATAGGGTTTCCAATTTCTAAAAATAGACAATTATGAGATTGTTTTTTTTGTCAAGAGAGCGACAAGAAAAAATAGGATTTCAAGTCTCTAAGATAGGTTTCAATAATTGTGAATCAATGTTTCAACCTTCTAAACAAAGATAGGGCTCCACCTTTCTTCTAGGAAAGTTCGTCGAGAAAAAATATTTCTTAGGTTGGTTGTAACACCTTGTTTCCCCTAGTCTGTGATTATGCCTATGACTTAATATTGTTGTGAGTCACGACATGGATATTTGAAAATTTACATGTAAATGTAAATATGTTTTTATTTAATAAATAAAATCTAAACAGTTGACTTAGGTGTGAAGCATTAAAATGGACCATGATACTATGAGTGGTGACTCGTGAAGGGATTCAGAATTTATTTGCTTACACAAATAGTTAAACTTCACCTAGAGAGCCTTAGTTCCTTAATTATATTAAAGTGTATTACCTCCATTTTTTCCATATCCCAAGAAGTCAGTAAATGAGGAGAGGCTTAGCGGTTCAATAGTAATACCTACCTTCATGAAGGTACAAGGGAAAAAAGGTTGGATCAACTAAAGGCTATCAACTAGAACTATAGAAAGGTATCACCTTTTTTTTAGGATAACCCTTGGAGGATTATAACAAAAGTAAGGAGGAAAATTAGAGGTGGGGAAGTAACGTGATCCAGTTGTCTATTGGTGGCCACCCACCTATTCCAAATGGCTCCTCTTGTTCGTTTTTAGCTCAACATGTTCTTCTGTACTTCTTGGTAATTATGGGTTCTACACCTGTGGGGTTATCTGAATCCCTACACATTTTCCAAGTGGATATCGGTGCCTCTAACCTAATCCAACTGGATTATTTTGTATGTTTTCATGTCATCACATCTTGTTGTACTTCCAGGGCCATTTTGCAGGACCAAATAGTGTTTTTTTGGATCACCACAGTCAAAGTATAGATAGAGTAATATTTTGATGGCAGAATGTGTATTTCTTTGTAATACCTTTCCAATGGGATATCACACACCTAAAATGGAGGTTGTATGCAAAAGTTACAACCCTAGGAAGTTGAGGTACCAACTTAACCATAGGGGCCCACATGAATTTTGACGTTTCACCTCCTAAGGTTAGGTTTTTTGATGTCTAAGGTTTTGGAATTCATGAGTAATATCAAAAAGGCCTCTAGAGCCTCATTGTAATTTATTCTACGTAAACAGATGCATGTAGCATCCACATCTCTTCTCAGAGATAGCTACCACCATTTAAGAAAGTGTTTCAGTTCTGCAGTTTTACAGTTTTAACCTATTTCATTATTCAATAGAATATATTGTTCACTAGATATCTATGTTATTCTTCATATCTTTGTGTTTATTGTATTCAATCTGTTAATCATTTTGTTCCACTCCTAAATCGAGATCAGGGGTATTAGAGCTATCTACTCTTCATTTATTTTTCTTCGTGCATATCCCCGATCAGATCTAGGTACAAGAAGTTGGGACTCGAACCAATCAAGCCATTGCAAGATCGGTCACACTGAGCCCGATGACAACCCATGGGGGATGAAAATAAATATGATGGAGCAAGAGATCCTATTAAAAATTTTCTCGAGGAATCCCTCGCACGACAAAGGAATGCCATGATGGACAACTTCACGTAGATCCTTCGATGGTTTCCCACATGAGAAGCATATTCATCAAGAAGTCATGCAACCCCCTTCAAGGTAAAAGTAAATTTTGATATTCCATTATTTGAAGGATTGATAGATTCATATGTTGTAGATAAATGGTTGAATCTACTCGAAGGGTATTTTTCGGTCCATAGCTTTTTCAATAGGGAAAATTTCACTTTTTCACTCCTCAAGGTCATTCCCCATGTTAAATATTGGTGGGATCCTTACTCTGAGTAAAGGGTCATAGAGGAATCTACAATGTTCCTTCCGGGAGGCCATTAAAGAACAATACTACCATGTTGGAAGTTAAGAGGACCAGTACATCAGATGGACCACCTTACGTCAAGAAAGGGACCAGACAATACAACATTTAACCAATATTTTCCATACCCTATGCACCAAATTGGGTATCAAAGACTCTGAGTGTCATATGGTGCTCAAATACGGTGGTTTTTTGCATAGATACATTAAAAAAAAATGGAGTTTCTTGACATCGCCTCATTAGGAACGAATTATAGATACATTGTCAAGATCGAGCAGAAATTTAAGAAGAAAAAGAGAGAGTTTGTGTTTGCAAACCCCTCACAACCGAAGCAGGGAAAAGGCAACCCCAACCCACATATTAAGGGACCAAGTCGAGATGGTCGCCCTCAGGACAACCATTTCAAGCCACAACAAAAGAAGGGAAATGAGAAGATGAAGAAGGACATGGGAAAATGGTGCGAATACCATAAAATCCCTTGGCACAACACCGAAGAATGTCACTCCAAGAAGTCCCTGATGGACAAACTAAAGGATTTCGAGTCAGAGGTTGATTCTGATTCCAAATCAAATCTTGAAGGAGGGAAGCGGATTATCAATGTTGAACCCAGTCCCATTGTCATTACCACCAAATTCTGTCCAAGAAAACAAGAAGAACCATAGGAAGGGGATCACTTGTTTCACTCGCAGATCTAGGTAAAGGGGTCTCTACTTCATTGCATTGTTGATAACGATATTCAGAAGAACCCGATTTCAGTAGAGGTTATCAAGCGATTGGACCTACCAATGACACTGCACTTGCAACCCTACACCATCAGTTGGATTCAACAAGGAAGATATCTTCGTGTCAATCAACAATTTCATCTTCCCTATGACATCAAGCCTTTCAAATATGAGGCACTGTGTGATATTTCTCCCCTTGAAGTTTGTGATGTTATTTTAGGAAAACCATATTTGTGGAAGTGTCATGTTGTGTATGAATCTACACCTCATAGTTTTATTATTACTTTGGGTAGACAATTGCACAAGATACCAGAGGTAGTGTCGCCTACCACTATTTATTTAATCTCTGCTAAGAAATGCAGTAAGGTCATCTCACAGACCGAGAATTTCATCTTCTTTGTGATCCGTGCTCATAGTAAGCAGAAGGTCGTTTCCACATCCTTAGCCTCTACATAAAGCCTCTCTTTGCAGCAAAAGGAAATGGATGAGATTGTGGAAGAATACAGACACATATTCTTGTCACCTACAAGGGTACCGACACACTGCCAAGTCAAGCATTCAATTCATCTAAGCCTTGGTGAACCTCTACCTAATGGACCAGTCTATTGTCACCCGTTGATGGAAAATGACGAAATCAGACGTCAAATCCAAGAGCTTCTTCAACAGGGGCACATTAGACCTAGATCCTCCCCTTCTTGAAGCCTGATTTTACTGGTGTAGAAGAAGGATGACACTTGGAAACTATGCATTTATTATAGAGCCTTAAACAAAATCACAGTCATGAACCAGTACCCCATTCCTAGGATTGATGACCTTCTTCAACAACTCAAGGGGTAAAATTTATTCAACAAGATTGACCTAAATTCTGGCTACCACTAGGTTCCCATCGAACCAAATGATGTATGGAAGACATCCTTCAGATCTAAAGAATGTCTCTTTGAATGGCTAGTCATGCCCTTTGTCTTAACAAATGAAACAACCAATTTCATGAGGTTTATGGATGATGTAATTAGACCCTTCACCAACTCCCTTATTGGTGGTATATTTGAATGAAATCCTCATCTTTAGTAGAACGTGGGAGGAGCACATGCGACATATTCAATAGGTTTTGAGCACTCTCCAACAACACAAGCTATATGCCAACTTTGAAAAATGCTCTTTTGACATGAACATGGTCCAATACTTGGGCTACATTGTTGATGAGCATCGGATACATGTTGATCCATCTAATATCCATGTCATCCATGACTGTCCAGCCACGACCACACTGACCAAACTTCAAATCTCCTTGGGACTAGCCAACTTCTACTGACGGTTCATGTTAGGATTCTCCCATATTGCATGAGCCCTCAGCCAGGTAACCAAGGGCACTGAAAGGGCCAATTTTGTGTGGGGGAAAGAAAAAAACAAGCATTTGATGATCTAAAGTGTCGCTTGTTCTAAGCTCTAGTACTCTCCTTTCCCGATCTGCAACAACTGTTTGAGATTGAGACTGATGCACCTAACTATGTTGTGGGTGTAGTTCTCACTCAACACGATCATTCGGTGGCATACCATAGTGAGACACTCTCAGATATTGTCCACAAATACCCCACCTATGACAAGGAAATGTATTCCATTGTACAAGCTTTTCGTCAATGGAAATATTACATTCTAGGAAAAGAGACGATCATACACATTGATCACAAACCTTTGTAGTTCATATAGAGATAGGGGAAATTGTAAAACGATCGCCATCATAAGTGGTCCACCTACCTACAACAATTCCATATCGACATCAAGTATAAGACATGTATCTCAAATTGTGTCGTTGAATTCCTTAGACTACATCCTGGGGCTGCACTCATCATTGTTATCCATTCCTGTGGACATTAAGCATCTGAGTGGGCCCAAGTTTATCAACAATATCCGAACTTCTCCACCACCTATTAGTTATTGGGTACAGCCGTGACTATCACCGATTTTCACATTAAGGACAGACTCTTATGCCAAATGGGCCATCTCTGTGTTCCTACAAGAGAGTGTGCAAAGCTTATTTGGGAAGACCACTATAGTCGGATGGCAAGACATTGTGGAGAAAACTGTGGTCGTTCTTCAAAAGCATTTTTATTGGAAAAATATTCGATGAGAGGTCGGAAAGTATATCAGATATTTCACTTCCTATGTCATTTCCAAGCCAACCATCAAGAAAAAAGAATTATACACCCATATTCCTACAACCGAGAATCCTTGGGAATCCATATCAATCGATTACATGTCGGGCCTTCCATCCACCAAGAAAGGAAATGACTGTATATTTGTGGTCGTTGATTAGTTTTCAAGGATGGCCATCCTCATAGCCTGGAAGAAGAATATCAAAGCAACAGATACTGCCAAGATCTTCTTCGAATGAGTGTGGTTCCACTTTGGGATACCAAAGACCATCATTTTCGACTGAGACAACTGGCTCCTCAACACATTTTGATCAAGTCTCTAGTCATTGTTGGACACCAAGCTCACAAAATACACTTCTTTCCACCCCCAAAAATATGATGAAATAGAGGTCATCAATCAGATGATTTTTCACATCCTATGCATGTACAATTCAAGGGAAATTTCCAGCAGAAGATTCAACTTTATCGGGTTGTCAAGGTAAGGAAACTCTTACACCATGACAACTGGATCACCCGAGGCCAAATCTAGCATAATTTTCGTCACTTGATGGGGGAACTGAATGCAATGGAGACTGTTTCTTCCTAAGAGGGGAGGATTGATCGCGTTGTCTATTGGTTTCCACCAACCTATTCCATCTAGCTCTTTTTGTTCATTTTTACTTCAACACGTTCTTTTGTACTTCTTGGTAATTGTGGGTTATACACTTTTGGGGATGTTTGAAGCCATACACATCTTCTAGGTGGATATTGGTGGCCTCTCACCTAGTCCAACTGGATTATTTTTTATTTTTTCATGTCAACTCATCTCGTTGTACTTCCAGGTCTATTTTGGAGGCCTAAACAATGTTTTTTTTGTTCGCCATAGTCAAAATTAGTCTAAGTCAAATTTTGTTTGCATAATGTGTATTTCTATGAAATACCTTTCAAACGAGATATCATTCTCCTAAAATGGAGGTCGTATGCAAAATTTACAACANGGCCTAAACAATGTTTTTTTTGTTCGCCATAGTCAAAATTAGTCTAAGTCAAATTTTGTTTGCATAATGTGTATTTCTATGAAATACCTTTCAAACGAGATATCATTCTCCTAAAATGGAGGTCGTATGCAAAATTTACAACATTGGGAAGTTGAGGTACCAACTTACCCATAAGGGACCAGATGACTTTTGACGTTTCACCTCCTAGGGTTACGTTTTTGGATGTCTAGGGTTTTGGAATTCATGAGTAATATTAGAAAGGCCTCTAGAGCTTCATTTTAATTTATTCTGCTTAGACGGATGCACTTAGCAGCCACATCTCTTCTCAGAGATAGCTACCACCATTCGAGCAAGTGTTTCAATTATGCAGTTTTACAGTTTCAACCTATTTCATTATTCAATAGAAGATATTGTTCATTGGATATCTTTGTTATTCTTCATATCTCTGTCTTTATTGTATTCATTATGTTAATCAGTTCATTCCTCTCCTAAATATGGATCACAACATTTTAGAAAATAGAAGGGAGTGCATGAGGGTAAGAGAGTAGAGAGATCATAGAGAGAGAGAGAGAGTTGATAAGTGAACTTGTTATTGGCATCAAACAGAGAGAAACCCAAACCTGACTTGAGCATAGAGGGTCACCAATTTGATGTTTTTTGGGATAGGAACTATTACTGACAGGGGCAGGCACTGAGGGTGCATAGAGGTGGTGAAGGGACTTCCTTGTGAAATTATAGTCAGCTGGAAATGAATTTGAGATATTTGTGGTGGTCCTAGTCTTGGTGGGTAGAATAATTCTAGTTGTAGTATGTCAGTGGAGGAGAGTGGCCTTCACATCTGACCTAAGTTTTCCTTAGAGAAACTGAGTTTCCCTGGTGGTATCATGGCCTGACACTAGGGTGGCATGTTGTACAATATACAAGTGTAGCAAATCCTATGATTGGGTGGAAAAGCACCCTCCTTAGTAAATTTTCCTAACCAGTACTTTTTAATATGTGTGTGTGTGTCCAATTGGTTTGATGCTTATTCTATTTGCAAGGTTTTTGTGCTTGTGTAATTATTGAACTGTGTGGCTTGTGAGTATAACTTAAGAGAGGAGGAATGAGTGTGTATAATTTTTTTCACTACATGGATTGATTTTTCCTTACTGGTTATTATCTTCATGAATGTAGAAGTGAATATGAATATATGTATTATACTCCTTGAATGATCAAGGATCAAATCTCCGGACAATTTTCATGAATTAGATATGTTATAAATTCTTATGAATGAGAACCCATCTTTGGGAATGGGTATGGAATGCATGGTTACGTAATTCCTTGTAAGTTGAGAATTTTTTCATGCTAGGTTACATATATTTTATTTCACATGTAGATGACCTGAACTTCATCATTAAAATATATGAGAAAGGAAAAGAGAAGAGTGAAGATCTCTTCACTTAGAAAAATTGTTGTTTTCCCATGAACATTTAAATCTTTTAAGTATTGGCAAGGGCGAAGTTTTGTTTAGAGGTTTTCCATGTACAAACTCTAGGATGTGAAGTTGGGGATCCAAAAAATAGATTTTCCCCTTGTCTCTTTGAGATAAATTCCTTAATGCAGAAATTTCAGAGTTTGAGGTTAGAAAATCCCACTAGAACCCAATAGTTCATTTTATTTCAAATTCTCGGGACTGAAGTTTAAATTGGGAACCTTGAAAATGGCACAATCATGATGATGGGAATTCCATGTTGGGATGATGTGGAATTGATTACATGGTGAGGATCTAGTGGTCATCAATGGTGCCATGATGGCACGCTGCGGGGATTTATATGAGATGTGTAATAGTGCAATGGAACTATAAACTCCAAAAAAATAAGGGATAAGTGTCAAAAGTTAGTATCGACCATTTTTCAGACGTCGAGAGTAAATCTTAACCACTCATTATGAATTCAAGTTTTGAAAATATCTTGAGGATTAGAAGTTTGAAACCCAATGAAGTGAGTTTTCAATTAGTGGTTGATATCTAATGTTAGATCTATTAAGGTTTAATAGAGTCTAGTTAATGATCAAATAGTTTGAGGGACTACATATATCTAGACCATTGATCAATGCCATTCTCAGCAGTCAAATCTTCCAAGAAAGTCTTTTTGGAGAGGGCCTTTCATGAAGTCTCATTATGACCTTCTTAAACACTATGTAGGTTAGGAACCCAAACTAATATTGGTCATTGATTGGTGCATATATCAACCCATGCCAACTTGTTGATTCAACATGTTGTGTCAAGGGACACGTTAGTATGGGGAAAAGGTAAAATACTAACACATGGTAGTTGGGTATAGGCGGGACCTGTAGTTTCCATTGGAAAAGGTGGATAGTGGAATTAGATCAATCATATGCCAAGATGTAATATTGACGATCCATCAAGAGTTGATATATGATCTAGATTGTCCGTAGGAGATCAGGGCCAGGAAGTGTTTCTGAACAGTGAACCTGAAAATAAGTGAACTGGATAGCTTTGTAGGTTTCATGTTTTGGGAAAAATTGTGAAACAAGATCGGTTGGTATTCTGATGGGTGGAGTCTAAAAGTGAAATTTCACCAGTGTTTCAGACTATGGGCTTCAGAAGAAAATGTGAACTCATTTGATTTTATTATGAATGGAAAAATTCAAACATAAAATTCCAATGGTGCTGTAGACAATGGTTTTCAAAAGGAAGATCGATTAGTTCAAGTTGATATCCCAATTATATTTTTTTGTAATAATGATCCTGGTAGTATTGCAAGGCGTGGAATTCAAGATAAATGCTCAACTGGGTGTCAGAAAATTTTGGAGGAGATTTCCCAAAAGGGGATTTCCCTATAGTCTTGTGAGTTTTGAAAGCCTAAAGATCTGTGCTCGAGGATTTAGTAGTATATCCACATCATGAAGACATGGTGAGTGGTCCACTTGGGTTCCACGTGGATAGGGTGACATCATCTGTGCATAATTCCATAGAAACTTTAGAAACACACATCTTTCTAACTAGAGCTCGGATTTGAGCATGGTTATAGTCATTAGAAATCTCTTGGGGAGAAGAATAGATCTGTAAGATTAGATTTAGAGTTTAATTAGTGAGAGAGAAAATAAATTTGGTACACCCCACTATCCTAATGAAGGGTTAGGGGGTCGGGTGTTTTACATAGTGGTATCAAAGAAGAGTTCACACACTAGGATTAATGGGCTAGAAATCAACCATGGAGATTTAACTGTAAAGGATAAAATGAGTCGATTTAACTTTGACACACTAGAAAATCACACACTAGTTGCAGATAATGTTAAGAGAAAGATTAAATACTTCATTTGTTTGTCATTTTTATAATTTCCTTTACATTAGAAAATTTACGTCTTTTTCCTTGTCTTGAAATGAGAATGATTTATGAAGAAATTTAAATATGATGATGTATACTTATATAAAATTTTAAGTATTAATTGTAGAAAGAACAGGGTCCTAGTTTTGGGACTATTAAAGGCCAATGAAATCTTTAATAAGAAAAATAAATGACATGCATTTTAAGTTTATGACTACATAATAGTGACCTATTTTTTCAGCACTTAGAAGACATAGAGAAGAGAAGAAAAAATCAATATATGGTACACTCAGCATGGAATAAATCCAACATTTTAGGGACGAGAAATCTGATGATAGGAGGGCCAGATAAATCCCTCCATATTTGGTAGAAATAGTGAGGAGTATGGAGGATGAACTTAGAAGCTACAAACAAGATAATGAAAAGCTCATTACATCCCAAAACAAACATCCATAATTAAATGAATTGTTGTTTCAAAGCCTGTCTGAAATACAAAATCTCTTGCAACAAGGTCCAACTGCTAGAAATACAGAAAGATTGTTTTAGAAGATACAAATCCCATGAGATATTTATAAGCATGGACTAGCACACAACTATGTAAGGAAAAGTTCCTCCGAGAAGAGGCATAGAGGTTCCAAGAGAGACATATGTAGCAGAGACTCTTCCACAGAGTCTTCTATAAGAAAATCACTAAATCTAAATAATCATTCAATAGTGAGACTGGTTCAAGTACACATAATAAGAAAAAGAGAAAATATTCAAAAAATTCTTTGATTGAGGAATTAAGAAAGGATAAACCACCTAAATTTGATGGATAAATCAAGAAGGGTGAAGAAGAAGAGGCATGGATACTAGGAATGAAAAAGTAGTTATGAGTACTAAATTATTTAAGAAAAGTGGAATCAAGAGTGGCCACCTTTAATTTAATTGGAGGAGCTTCCATTTGGTTGGAAGACCTCAATAATGTAAAAAACATCAATTAGAGTAAGTTGAACTAGAAGTAGTTTGAGAAGCACCTTAGGATGAAATACATGTTAGAAACATATTATGATTCTAAGGTTAAGGAATTCCATGATCCCAATCTAGGGAATCTCACCATGGATGGATATGTAAAGAGATTCCTAAAACTATTGAGATATATCCCTTACTTTAAAGATGATAAATTAAGGATCCAACACTTTCTCAGTGGATTTCCATAGACCTTTCAGGACCAAACTAAGGTTGATGAACCTAAGACCCTTGATGACACCATCCAAAAATCCAAGTATTGTTATGAGAAATTAAAGCATAGGTAGGATCCTCATAATCATTGAAAAAGGAAGGATAATAATTAATTTAAGAAGAATGAATTTAATTAATCCCAATAAACGAGTACAAGAAATAATGTTCAATCATATCACCCCACTAAAAGTGTGCACCAATAAAAATGTCCATCTCAAAGTGGGAATAAACCAACAAAACCCACAAAGGAAAAAGAAGAAGTGTAGAAGAAATGACCATTAATGTTTTTATGTTCTCGAGAATCACACCTGCTAATGGATTTATCACATAGGAAGAATGATCATAAGAAAATTTACAATGTTCGAGAGGCTACCACTATCAGTGAAGTAGATAGAAGTGTACCACAAATTTATGAAACTGACGATAATCAACAAGAAGACCACCAAGATTCAATAGTGGATTTGGAAGGTATAATCTCCAAATGACCTATTTCAATTTTAATTGACCCTATTTCTAACATACGTTATATTGCACCACAAATTGTTGAGGTATGTGTTTTACAAAAAATAAAGAATTCAAGGTCATGATTAGTTCATCTATCCACAAGAACCAAGAGAAAGGAGACTGAAGTAATTGAAGCATGTCCATTTGAAATCAATGGACTTTACACACAAGAAACATTGAATATAATACCCCTGGGGTATTATGATATGTTAATTGGCATGGATTGGTTGGTATCCCATAAAGTGAAATTGGATTGTTTTAATAAAACCATGGAATGTGAAGATGATGATGGAAATAAGAGATTATTGCAACACATCCAAAAACATATATTTGTGAGACAAGTATAAACATTACAACTCAAGAAATATAGTAGAAAAGGGTGTCCATTATATGTTATGTAGGCAGTAGATTCAACAAAAAAATATCAAGTTGAAAATTAAACATCACCCAGTGTTGTATGAGTTCAGAGACATGTTTTCGAAGGAAATACAAGGACTATTTCCTAAAAGGGATATTGATTTTTCCATAGATATTATGCCAAGAAAAATGCCCTCATCTAAGGTACCTTATAGGATGAGTACACCATAGTTAGTGGAGTTGAAAATACAATTGAAATAAATTTTGTATCACGGGTATATCAAACCCAATGTGTTCCCGCAGGGAGTGCCAACATTATTTGTCGAGAGAAAGGATGGTACCCTCAGATTATGTATTTATTATATTTAACTAGAATTGATGATCTCTTTGATCAATTGAGAGGAGCTGCAATATTTTCCAAGATAGATTTGAGGTCTAGATATCATGAAGTCAGAGTCAAGGATGAGCATATCCATAAGACAACATTTATAAAAATCTATGGGAACTATGATTTTGTGGTGGTTCCTTTTTGTCTTACCAATGCACCCAACCACATTTATGTGTTTAATGAATGACATTCTTAGTAATTATTTGGAAAATTTTGTCCTGTTTTTTATTGATGACACTCTAATTTATTCTAATACCAAGGAGGATCATGAGCAACATCTCATATTGGTACTACAAGTGTTGAGAGAACACCATATTTATGCTAAGTATAGCAAGTGTGACTTGTTTCAAAAAAATATCCAATACTCGAGTCATTTAATCTCAGAGGATGGAATTGCAGTAGAACTAATGGAGATCAAGGAAATAATGGATTTTTTATCCCTAGAAATGTATCCGAGCTCAGATCATATATGGGATTGGATAGATATTACAAAATTTTTACCCAAGTATTTTCCAAGATAGACCACCCAATCACTTTACTACAAAGAAAGGGAGTGAAATTTGTGTGGTTAGGGGAATATGAAGCAAGCTTCCAACAATTGAAGTATCTATTAACTAATTCCCCTATATTAAATATTGTAGATCCTAACAAATATTTCTTGGTCTGTAGAGATCCTTGAAAAGAAGGACTCAATGGAGTTCTCATGCAAGAAGGGAATTTAATGAGTTATGAGTGTAGGAAATTAAATGAACATAAGAAATGTTAGGTTACTTAGGATTTGAAACTTGAAGCCATTGTAAAGGCCTTGAAGATGTGGAGACATTACCTGCTTGGGAGAAGATTTGTATTATTGACTGATCATAGTAATTGATCAGTCATTTTTTTAATCCCTATAAAAATCCCCATGTTATATTGAATTATTATATTTCTAGTGTTATATTTGTATGTAGGATAGAACCGTTCATTGCACCCTTTCATTATAATTGTACCCCTTGTCTCCTATATATATATATATATATATATAGGAGACATAGTGTTAGTATCATCTTATATCATCTTATACATTGAATGTATTGTGAAAAGAGGATTCACCCTCGAAATGCATTGTTATTCACTGAATTTTTATCATTCCCAAGGTATTGTTTCCTAACATTTTTTAACAGAGAATTGATATTAGTGTTTCACTACTTCAAGGGATTCATCTTGGAATTGTCACTATAATTTTTTTGGGGGGACGCTTCAGATAGTGAAATTCAAATATTACTCAGGAGACATATCCAAGTATGTTTTGTAAATATGTCAAGTTATAGTTTGGTATACTTTTGGAGATATAGCCTATGGAATATTGGGTTTTTGACTCATCCCAACATCTGTTTTAAAGGAGTTGTCTTGGGATTTTAACTACAATGTGTTTTCTGAGAAGTTTCACACACTGAAATTTTGTGGATACTAAGAAAACATATCGAGGTATTTTTAGTCCAAATTTCAATTTTTTCATTCATTACGGTTTTAGAGTTATATTTTGTAGAAGATGGTGTTTATGACTAGTCCTAAAATTAATCTCAAACAAGTAAATTTTTTTAGTTTTTTCTATGAACAAATTTTGGTGAAGTTTTAGAATTTGAAATTTTCAAAATCCTGATAACACATAACAATTTGCATATGGAAAAAAAATCATAAATTGAATCATTATAATGTGTGAGATATATCTTGTGGAAGTTGGGGATTTTTACTAATTCTTAAACTATTCTTAAACAAGTAATTTATGTATTTGTGCTATAACATTTTATCAATGAAGGTTAATATTATGGAATTTTTAGGAGTTTAAAAAGTCATATCATAGTACTACATGCTGGAATTTTATACTTAAAAGGGTTCACAGTTCACAACAAAGGTCAACTATCCATACATACTCCAAATTAAGGGTTTGAAAGGTACATAACTTACAATTGGAATAATTGTTGATTGAAAGATCTATTTTTTATGATTCAAAATTACTGATAAAGAGGAAAAAGAGGATAATTATTATTTTCTCACATGGAAAAGGTTTATACAAAAAATAATACTTGTACTCCTCATAAAAAAAAATCCGTTGAGGGAAGCTCCAACTCCCCAATTCTCTGGCTACAACCAAAAGGAGACTACAACCCCCTATGTTCTCTGGCTACAACCGAAAGGTGGCTACAACCACCTATCCTTGCCTCATCCAACTGCCCTGAAGTAGAAGTAGAATGATGGAACCAATGTTGACATGTCAGTGTGAGATATACTATTATACAACTATATCAACCTGTACCACTGCCCTGTATCCAATTTGTACAATTGCCCTGCAATCAAACCATACCTGAACTGAACATGTATCTACAAAAATACAACAGATACATGACCTATAGTGATGTATCCCATGTATGTATGCTCCTTATCTGTTATGTAGCCCGTGTATGCTTTCTGAAACTAGGGCTTCCTTTCACTTGGAAACTTTTGACCCTCTGTAACTTCTTTCACATAGATCTTTAACTTGTCACTGTATCCAGACTGTAACTGTACCCTGTGCATGCATCCTCATACATAACCTCTACTCAAGGCAAGTATGTCTCTCTCTAGTCATGTGCCATATATGTATGTGTAATCATGAACAAGTATAATATCCCTCACATGATCTTAGTCATCAACCCCTTTTTGATATTCAATTTCTCAATATATCAATAAATACAAGATCTCAACCATGTACCATAAAAAATCTTAGCCATATGCCAAGAAATACAAGATGTGCCTCAACAAGAAGTATCAATGATAAATATACCAGCACTGTATTTCTATAGATCTGACTTATACAGAAGACCCCATGTAGCCACTTGTCTCTCTAGGGAGAATCCTCAAATCTCCATTTCCATTCCTCATGCATACATCAAAATCCATCTATTCATAGAAATAAGACATACCTTTTGAACCAATGGATGGATCTGATGTATTTGAGCACTCTAGACCTTCCTGGGAGCTTGATCTCATAATATAGAACCTATTCACCTTCATCTTCTAAAGTTTCACGGCTTTATCAACATATACTCACCCTATACACAGTCAGCCCGCGTACATACTCACCCTATACACAGTCAGCCAGCGTATACCTTCAATGTATACACACCCTATACACAGACAACCCGCGTATGCATTAGAAAATGGGGTTTTATGTAAATCTGAGAATTTCGTCGTCAACCCTTCATGCTACCTCAGACGTTCGCTACTTCAGATGTATCCACAAGTATTTACAAGAAACTTTACACAAGAAAATAGATATACAAAATGTACAAGTGTGTGTTTAATGAGTGAGCTTTGCATCTTATTTATATTTTCATGTAGCCTTACACTTTCCTTATTTTAGGGCTTCTTTATTTAAAATAATTTATTTTGCAAAGCACTTTGACCCTTGGGGGCTTCTATAAGACTTATAAGGGGTTCTCCAACTTTGTATGGTCATAACTTTCTGACCGTCAGGAGTTATGTGACGTTCCACATACCACTGAAAACAACATGACAAGAACTAACTATCTAGGATAGTTTCCTTGAAAAATTCACTTTCCTTCAACTCATTATTCAAGAATTAAACATGGGTTCTCTTACTTCGCAAAGCGTCTTCCCATGAGGGCTTTCACCATAAGGGGACCACTTTGGAGTTCATCCATATTTACTTCTTATCAACCATGACGAGATAATAATGAGTCATCTTTACATCAAACAATCTTGGGTCCATTACCCAAACCTTTGTGATGCGGGGCTTTCTTCAAGGGTTGACATCAATGACAACCAACCTTAATCAACATATTCCTTGAATGTAATTATTTGACATATAAGAAAATAATTCCTTTGTTTTCTCCCAATTGTGTTTCCATGTAAATACGAGTGTACTATGTTATTGATGTGATATTGATTCTTACACACACACACACACACACACACATATATATATATATTGAACGTAGTTATAGATGATACATTGATGATAATTTGTTGAACACTGTTGATAAATTACAAGAATATACATTGTGGTTAAAAGTGGAATAAGTGCTCATACTCATTCGCCCCCCTCTCAATACTCCAACAACATTTAAATATAAAAAAATTTAAATATAAATCTTATCATTAATAATAACAAATAATAATAATAGTAATAATAATAAATCTCATCATTAAAATAAAATTTAAAAACCTCATAACTTATCAATATACAACACTTCTATAAACCTGTTTTATACACAATCATAACATATTTTATATTAATATATCATAATAAAAGAAAACCATGCCCTCAACTTTTTAAGAATGCAACCCTTAATATATATATCATAATATGTAAAAAATATGCCCACACCTTTTTAAGTAAGGGTGTTCAATGCTTGCTAAAATCAACGTTTTTGGCTTTGATACCAAAGGTAAATAAACCAGTTAATTTTGGTGATTTCAGGCCCATTTCACTTTGCAATTTATCTTATAAGTTGATAGCGAAGGTGATTGCAAACAGAGTCAAGCCTATTTTTTCAAGGACGTTGTCTTGTGAACAACTTGGTTTTTTAAAAGGCAGGCATATTTTGGACATCATTGGAATGGCACAAGAATGTCTTCACAGTATAAAATTAAAGAAGTTAAAGGCTCTAATTTTAAAACTTGATTTAAAAAAAGCATATGATTGTGTAAAATGAGTTTTTCTCTGCTTAATTCTCATCAAAATTGGCTTCAGTCTAACTTCCACAAACTAGATCATGAGTTGTGTTGTCAGCTCCTCTTTCGTTGTTCTGATAAATGGTGAGACTTTTACTTTTTTCCAGAGTGAACATGGTCTTAGGCAAGGATCTCTCCTCTCGCCACTATTATTCATCTTAGTTATGGAAAGTATTGGTCTTCTTCTAAAGAAAGGCCAATCTGATGGTGTTTTTTCTAGGGTAAAAGTATCAAGGGTTATTAAAATCCTCCATCTAATCTGTGTCGATGATATCCTTATCATGTCAAAGGCATCACTTGAGGAATGGATGGTGATTAAATCACCGTTGGATGTTTTTTTTTTTGCATCGGGGCTCAAAGTAAATTTAAACAAATCAACTTTCCATCATTTGAGATTACAAGTGGAGGCCTTGGAGAAGCTAAAGGATGATTTTACGATCAATTTCATTGATTTTTCCGAAGGTTTTAGGTACCTGGGATATTTCATAAAAGCAAAGAGATTAACTTTTGAAGACTGGAGATGGGTTCTTACTAAATTTGAAAACAGGATCAGTCACTGGTGCAACTGCTGGTTATGTCTTTGTGGTCATTGCACTTTAGTAAAGGCGTTTTTGGAATCTCAGTCTATGTATTGGATGGCCTTAGCGGTGATTCTAGCTTCTATGCTCTCTAAGATTTAGCTTTTGATATTTGATTTCCTTTGGTCTGGTGGAAACTCTTCAGATCATTATCATCTTGTTAATTGGGAGTTGATTTCCAAACCGAAGTCTGTAGGAGGCTAGGGCCTTAGGAACATTTTCCATTTCAATAGAGTCTTGGCTGCGAATTCCTTATGGAGGTTGTTAATTAAAAATGGTATATGGAACAAGGTGATTAGGGATAAGTATCTTCCCTATGTATCTGTTCCTACCTAGATTAGATCAGCTACAATAATTCAACCACTGGCTTCTCAAACTTGGAAAATTTGTTGAATTCGCTTCCACTCATCACCCACTGGCTAAGATAGAACCCGATTAATAGGAAATTGGTATTGATTGGATTAGACAAGATCTCGGGCATTGGTGATTACTCGTTACTCTACCAGGGACTATTGTTGGCCTTAAAGTTTAAAGATATCTATTACCTTTATCAAGCCAGAGCTCTGTCTTCATTAGGGTTCATTATGGATCAATGGATAAGGTTCTTGTTATTTATGGTATGCATCTTCAACCTAGAGATTCCATACTACTTTGGACTAGTGGCGACCAATCGGGTATTCCCACTATTAAAAATGTATATAATGATTTGACAAAGAAAATCTGGCCACACCAGATTGCAGGGTGGAGGAAAAAACTGTGGTTGTGGGATCTTCCATACAAAATAAAATTGTTCACTTGGTCGGTCATGGAGAATAAAATTTTATCTTGACAAAACCTTTAGAAAAGAGGCTGGAATGGCCCTAGTATTTTCCCATTATGTTAGATGAATTCCGATTCGGGGTTACACTTGTTTGTTCACTGCACTTTTTCTCAAAAACTTTGGCAGTTTTTAACTGCATCTTTTATTCTAAGTTCATCCTCGGGTGGCATCTCTATTTCTAACTATTTTGACACTTGGTTGAATCAAGAGAAAGTTTATAATTTCCTTTTCTCATTGGTATGTTGGTTTATCTGGATGGAATGAAATTTGTGCATATCTTATTCTCGTACTCCCTCCATATAGGGGGTTGTTCTTAAACTTTCAGGGTTTTTGGAAAACTCTCTTGGAAGGAGGCCTCAAAAAAGGAAGCGTCCCAGATTTAAAAGGACACCTACGATAACTTTGGCTTTTGTACCCTGTTTCATTTGAGTGGCCCAAGAAAATGGGCTCTTGACTGGGGCTGGGGGAATTATAAAGAAATCTAGAAATATTTTTATAGGTGGACTCTAAACTGTGGACCAAGCACAAACACTCAGGCCAAGCTTCTGGGAGTGTGGGCATCTTTAATCTTGGCTACCCGGTTGGACATTGATCATCTAGAAGTCCTCGGAGACTCAAAAATCATGATAGATTGGATGAATAATAGGGGTTCAATATTCAAGTCTCCTCATTGATGGGTTAGCTGGATCAGATTCAAGAATTACAAATTTATTTCAACATCATCAGTTTTGCTCACATCTACAGGGAGGAAAATGGGGAAGCAGACACCTTATCAAAAAAAGCGCTAAAATGCTAGAAGGAAAGATCCAATAAACAAATGTATTGATGGTCACGAGGGCCCCACTCACTTTATGCATCTCTTTTTGTGAGTGGTTTTAACTCTACTTTTGGTAGTTTTCTACTTAGAAGGTCTTGGGTGACTCCCCCACTCCAATTTTATATGTATCTTTACGATTTTGATAAATTTATGTGTGAAGTTTTGTATATTATTAAAGCACTTGAATATCTATTGTGAAAGACTTTCTTAGGTAGTGTCTTTGGAGATGGATGTAAACTTACAGCTACATGTATTGTTTTGAGAACAACATATATTTTACCATATTGAGAATTTTTTTGCTGGAAAAAAGTAAGGGTGCAATAGTCACCTTAATTTCAATAAAAAGCTAAGAAAGTGAAATCAAATGTACTTTAATTATATATAATTATATATTTATTTATTTATTTATTTTTATATAATGATGTTGATTTAGAATTGGTTTATGAGGCCTTAAGAAAGGTAAGAAATTACTTAGATTTATTTAGAATCTTATTTATGTGCTCATAAAACATTGGGAGAAGCTTTCCAAAATCACCATAGTTTTGTTGAGTTAGGAGGTTAGGAAGGTCAATGTCTTGATAGATATTTTGAAATTGTGATTTAATTTGAATATAAACAAGTCACGCTAGGAGAAAGTGTTTTTTTTCTTCAACCCTCTTAGTGTTAAAAATATGAGAGATTCGTGTGTCCTAGAGTCTTTTGGGAATTGTCCAACGCCGAGTGTCACTATGTATCTCATGGGAGTTGGTTCATAGTTTACCAATGCTGATTTTCTTATTTTTTATAGTCAACTCTAAGAGATACTTTTTATCTTCTAGATTAGGGTTGACCACCTTCTAGTATCATAACTTCCTTTTATCTTCTAATTCTTTATTAGACTACGATTTCTCTTTAAATTTATATGTAATAATATTTTTAATATTATTGATATTTTGCATAATGACATCTTCATGTATTTCCCAACTATTTGGCCAAGACTTGACATCTTGATGCCACCCTAGCTTAAGCCATTGATTGTTTTGGTTGAAGTTTGACACAATTTTGGGAAGTCTCTTGTCATCCATGTTGTTGATCTTATACTTGTACATTAAATACTTAATCATGGCAGTGCATTCAATGGGAGAAAAACTTATAAAGAATAATATAGGATGTATTTCCTTTAATTTTCAGATTATAAATTATAAAATTCTGCTCTATCTTAACATATAAGTTTATATACATATTAACTATCACCTTCATTATCATAAATAAATTTTATTTTATTTACAAAATTATTAAAAACAATTATAAATTTACAAAATCATATAGATAAAATATTATTTACATATATAACTGTCGTTAATATCATTGCCACATACGGCATGCACCTTTACCTTTTTGTCACCCCAATATCTTTACGACATGATAAATAGTGGAGCTTTCATAAGCTCCACATTTTTCAACAACCGACA
>ML810204.1:206916-216923 GCA_009831015.1 Picea engelmannii
TTTTCTACTATATTTCTTGAGTTGTAATGTTTATACTTGTCTCACAGATATATGTTTTTGGATGTGTTGCAATAATCTCTTATTTCCATCATCATCTTCACATTCCATGGTTTTATTAAAACAATCCAATTTCACTTTATGGGATACTAACCAATCCATGCCAATTAACATATCATAATACCCCAGGGGTATTATATTCAATGTTTCTTGTGTGTAAAGTCCATTGATTTCAAATGGACATGCTTCAATTACTTCAGTCTCCTTTCTCTTGGTTCTTGTGGATAGCAGAACTAACCATGACCTTGAATGCTTTATTTTTTGTAAAACACATACCTCAACAATTTGTGGTGAAATATAACATATGTTAGAAACAGGGTCAATTAAAATTGAAATAGGTCATTTGGAGATTATACTATCCAAATCCACTACTTAATCTTGGTGGTATTCTTTTTTATTATCGTTAGTTGCATAAATTTGTGGTACACTTCTAGCTACGTCATTGATAGTGGTAGCCTCTCGAACATTGTAAATTCTCTTATGATCATTCTTCCTGTGTGATAAATCCATTAGCAAGTGTGATTCTTGAGAACATAAAAACATTAATGGCCATTTCTTCTACACTTCTTCTTTTTCCTTTATGGGTTTTGTTGGTTTATTCCCACTTTGAGATGGACATTTTTATTGGTGCACACTTTTAGTGGGGTGATATGATTGAACATTATTTCTTGTACTCATTTATTGGGATTAATTAAATTCATTCTTCTTAAATTTATTATTATCCTTCCTTTTTCAATCATTATGAGGATCCTACCTATGCTTTAATTTCTCATAACAGTACTTGGATTTTTGGATGGTGTCATCAAGGGTCTTAGGTTCATCAACCTTAGTTTGGTCCTGAAAGGTCTATGGAAATCCACTGAGAAGGTGTTGGATCCTTAATTTATCATCTTTAAAGTAAGGGATATATCTCAATAGTTTTAGGAATCTCTTTACATATCCATCCATGGTGAGATTCCCTAGATTGGGATCATGGAATTCCTTAACCTTGGTATCATAATATGTTTCTAACATGTATTCCATCCTAAGGTGCTTCTCAAACTACTTCTACTTCAACTTACTATAATTGATGTTTTTTACATTATTAAGGTCTTCCAACCAAATGGAAGCCCCTCCAATTAAATTAAAGGTGGCCACTCTTGATTCCACTTTTCCTAAATAATTTAGTAGTCATAACTACTTTTTCATTCCTAGTATCCATGCCTCTTCTTCTTCACCCTTCTTGTTTTATACATCAAATTTAGGTGGTTTATCCTTTCTTAATTCCTCAATCAAAGAAATTTTTGAATATTTTCTCTTTTTCTTATTATGTGTACTTGAACCAGTCTCACTATTGAATGATTATTTAGATTCAGTGATTTTCTTATAGAAGACTCTATGGAAGAGTCTCTGCTACATATGTCTCTCTTGGAACCTCTATGCCTCTTCTCGGAGGAACTTTTCCTTACATTGTTGTGTGCTAGTCCATGCTTATAAATCTCTCATGGGATTTGTATCTTCTAAAACAATCTTTCTGTATTTCTAGCAGTTGGACCTTGTTGCAAGAGATTTTGTATTTCAGACAGGATTTGAAACAACAATTCATTTAATAATGGATGTTTGTTTTTGGATGTAATGGGCTTTTCATTATCTTGTTTGTAGCTTCTAAGTTCATCCTCCATACTCCTCACTATTTCTACCAAATATGGAGGGATTTATCTGGACCTCCTATCATCAGATTTCTCGTCCCTAAAATGTTGGATTTCTTCCATGTTGAGTGTACCATATATTGTTTTTTTCTTCTCTTCTCTATGTCTTCTAAGTGTTGAAAAAATAGGTCACTATTATGTAGTCGTAAACTTAAAATACATGTCATTTCTTGGCCTTATTAAAGATTTCATTGGCCTTTAATAGTCCCAAAACTAGGACCCTGTTCTTTCTACAATTAATACTTAAAATTTTATATTAGTATACATCATCATAATTAAATTTCTTCATAAATCATTCTGATTTCAAGACAAGGAAAAAGACATAAATTTTCTAATGTAAAGGAAATTATAAAAATGACAAAGAAATGAAGTATTTAATCTTTCTCTTAACATTATCTGCAACTAGTGTGTGATTTTCTAGTGTGTCAAAGTTAAATAGACTCATTTTATTCTTTACAATTAAATATCCATGGTTGATTTCTAGCCCATTAATCCTAGTGTGTGAACTCACAAGACTATTGGGAAATCCCCTTTTGGGAAATCTCCTCCAAAAATTCCTAACACTCAGTTGAGCATTTATCTTGAATTTCGCGCCTTGCAATACTACCAGGATCATTATTACAAAAAAATATAATTGGGATATCAACTTGAACTAATAGATCTTCCTTTTGAAAACCATTGTCTGCAACACCATTGGAATTTTATGTTTGAATTTTTCCATTCAGATTAAAATCAAATGAGTTCACGATTTCTTCTGAAGCCCATAGTCTGAAATACTGGTGAAATTTCACTTTTAGACTCCACCCATCAAAATACCAACCAATCTTGTTTCCCAATTTTTCCCAAAACATGAAACCTACAAAGCTATCTAGTTCACTTATTTTCAGGTCCACTGTTCATAAACACTTCCTGGCCCTGATCTCCTACAGACAATCTACATCATATATCAACTCTTGATGGATAGTCAATATTACATATTGGCATATGGTTGATCTAATTCCACTATCCACCTTTTCCAATGAAAGCTACAGGTCCCACCTATACCCAACTACCACATGTTAGTATTTTACATTTTCCCCTTACTAACATGTCCCTTGACACAACATGTTGAATCAACAAGTTCGCATGGGCTGATATATGCACCAATCAATGACCAATATTAATTTGGGTTCCTAACCTACATAGTGTTTAATAAGGTCATAATGAGACTTCATGAAAGACCCTCTCCAAAAATACTTTCTTGGAAGATCTAACCGCTGAGAATGGCATTGATCAATGGTCTAGATATATGTAGTTCCTCAAAATATTTGATCATTAACCAGACTCTATTAAAACTTGATAGATCTAACATTAGAGATAAACCACTAATCGAAAACACACTTCATTGGGTTTCCAACTTCTAATCCTCAATATATTTTCAAAACTTGAATTCCCGATGAGTGGTTAAGATTTACTCTCGACGTCTGAAAAAAGGTCGATACTAACTTTTGACACTTATCCCTTATTTTCTTGGAGTTTATAGTTCCACTGCACTATTACACATCTCATATAAATCCCTGCAGTGTGCCATCATGGAACCATTGATGACCACTAGATCCTCACCATGTAATCAATTCCACATCATCCCAACATGAAATTCCCATCATCATGATTGTGCCATTTTCAAGGTTCCCAATTTAAACTTCAGTCCCGAGAATTTGAAATAAAATAAACTATTGGGTTCTAGTGGGATTTTCTAACCTTGAACTCTGAAATTTATGCATTAAGGAATTTATCTCAAAGAGACAAGGGGAAAATCTATTTTTTGGATCTCCAACTTCACATCCTAGAGTTTGTACATGGAAAACCTCTAAACAAAACTTTGCCCTTGCCAATACTTAAAAGATTTAAATGTTCATGGGAAAACAACAATTTTTCTAAGTGAAGAGATCTTCACTCTTCTTTTTTCCTTTCTCATATATTTTAATGATGAAGTTCAGGTCATCTACATGTGAAATAAAATATATGTAACCTAGCATGAAAAAATTCTCAAGTTACAAGGAATTACGTAACCATGCATTCCATACATGTTCCCAAAGATGGGTTCTCATTCATAAGAATTTATAACATATCTAATTCATGAAAATTGTCCATAGATTTGATCGTTGATCATTCAAGGAGTATAATACATATATTCATATTCACTTCTACATTCATGAAGATAATAACCAGTAAGGACAAATCAATCCATGTAGTGAAAAAAATTATACACACTCATTCCTCCTCTCTTAAGTTATACTCACAAGCCACATAGTTCAATAATTACACAAGCACAAAAACCTTGCAAATAGAATAAGCATCAAACAAATTGGACACACACACACACATATTAAAAAGTACTAGTTAGGAAAATTTACTAAGGAGGGTGCTTTTCCACCCAATCATAGGATTTTCTACACTTGTACAATGTACAACATGCCACCCTAGTGTTAGGCCATGATACCACCAGGGAAAATCAGTTTCTCTAAGGAAAATTTAGGTCAGATGTGAAGGCCACTCTCCTCCACTGACATACTACAACTAGAATTATTCTACCCACCAAGACCAGGACCACCAAAAATATCTCAAATTCATTTTCCAACTCACTATAGTTTCACAAGGGAGTCCCTTCACCACCTCTATGGACCCTCAGTGCCTGCCCCTATCAGTGATAGTTCCTATCCCAAAAAATATCAAATTGGTGACCCTCTATGCTCAAGTCAGGTTTGGGTTTCTCTCTGTTTGATTCCAACAACAAGTTCACTTATCAACTCTCTCTCTCTCTCTATGATCTCTGTACTCTCTTTCCCTCATGCACTCCCTTTTATTTTCTAAAATGTTGTGATCCATATTTAGGAGTGGAACGAACTGATTAACATAATGAATACAATAAAGACAGAGATATGAAGAATAACAAAGATATCCAACGAACAATATCTTCTATTGAATAATGAAATAGGTTGAAACTATAAAACTTCATAATTGAAACACTTGCTCGAATGGTGGTAGCTATCTCTGAGAAGAGATTTGGCTGCTAAGTGCATTTGTCTAAGAATAATAAATTAAAATGAAGCTCTAGAGGCCTTTCTAATATTACTCATGAATTACAAAACCCTAGACATCCAAAAACCTAACCCTAGGAGGTGAAACATCAAAAGTCATCTGGTCCCTTATGGGTAAGTTGGTACCTCAACTTCCCAGTGTTGTAAATTTTGCATAAAACCTCCATTTTAGGAGAATGATATCTCGTTTGAAAGGTATTTCATAGAAATACACATTATGCAAACAAAATTTGACTTAGACTAATTTTGACTATGGCGAACAAAAAAAACATTGTTTAGGCCTCCAAAATGGACCTGGAAGTACAACGAGATGTGTTGACATGAAAAAATAAAAAATAATCCAATTGGATTAGGTGAGAGGCCACCAATATCCACCTAGAAGATGTGTATGGCTTCAAACATCCCCAAAAGTGTAGAACCCACAATTACCAAGAAGTACAAAAGAACGTGTTGAACTAAAAATGAACAAAAAGAGCTAGATGGAATAGGTGGGTGAAAACCAATAGACAACGTGATCAATCCTCCCCACTTAGGAAGAAACGGTCTCCATTGCATTCAGTTCCTCCATCAAGTGACGAAAATTATGCTAGATTTGGCCTCGGGTGATCCACTTGTCATGGTGTAAGAGTTGCCTTACCTTGACAACCCGATAAAGTTGGATCTTCTGCTGGAAAGTTCCCTTGAATTGTACGTGCACAAGATGTGCACAATCATCTGATTGATGACCTTTATTTGATCATCTGTTTGGGGGTGGAAAGAAGTGTATTTTGTGATCTTGGTGTCCAACAATGACTAGAGACTCGATCAAAATGTGCTGAGGAGCCGGTTGTCTCGGTCGAAAATGATGGTTTGTGGTATCCCAAAGTGGAACCACACTCATTCGAAGAAGATCTTGACAGTATTTTTTGCTTTGATATTCTTATTGTAGGCTGTGAGGATGGCCATCCTTGAAAACTAATCAACGACCACAAATATACAGTCATTTCCTTTCTTGGTGGATGGAAGGCCCGACATGTAATCCATTGAGATGGATTCCCAAGGATTCTCGGTTGTAGGAATATGGGTGTATAAGCCTTTTTTCTTGATGGTTGGCTTGGAAATGACATAGGAAGTGAAATATCTGATATACTTTCTGACGTCTCATCGAATATTTTGCCAATAAAAATGTTTTTGAAGAACGACCACAGTTTTCTCCATAATGTCTTGCCATCCGACTATAGTGGTCTTCCCAAATAAGATTTGCACACTCTCTTGTAGGAACACAGAGATGGCCCATGTGGCATAAGAGTCTGTCCTTAATGTGAAAATCAGTGATAGTCGCGGCTGTACCCAATAACTAATAGGTGGTGGTGAAGTTCGGAAATTGTTGATAAACTTGGGGCCACTCAGATGCTTAATGTCCACATGAATGGATAACAATGATGAGTGCATCCCCAGGATGTAGTCTGAGGACTTCAACGACACAATTTGAGAAACATGTCTTATACTTGATGTCGAGATGGAATTTTTGTAGGTAGGTGGACCACTTATGATGGCAATCATTTTACAATTTCCCCTATGTCTATATGAACTACAGAGGCTTGTGATCAATGTGTATGATCGTCTCTTTTCCTAGAATGTAATATTTCCATTGATGAAAGGCTTGTACAATGGAATACATTTCCTTGTCATAGGTGGGGTATTTGTGGACAATATCTGAGAGTGTCTCACTATGGTATGCCACCGAATGATCGTGTTGAGTGAGAACTACACCCACAACATAGTTAGGTGCATCAATATCAATCTCAAACGGTTGTTGCAGATCGGGAAAGTAGAGTACTAGAGCTTAGCACAAGCAACACTTTAGATCATTGAATGCTTGTTTTTTTCTTTCCCGCACACAAAATTTGCCCTATTAGTGCCCATGTATACTTGGCTGAGGGCCCATGCAATATGGGAGAATCCTAACATGAACCATCCGTAGAAGTTGGCTAGTCCCAAGAAGATCTGAAGTTTGGTCAGTGTGGTCGTGGCTGGACAGTCATGGATGACTTGGATATTAGCTGGATCAACATGTATCCCATGCTCATCAACAATGTATCCCAAGTATTGAACCATGTTCATGTCAAAAGAGCATTTTTCGAAGTTGGCATATAGCTTGTGTTGTTGGAGAGTGCTCAAAACCTACTGAATATGTTGCATGTGATCCTCCCACATTCTGCTAAAGATGAGGATTTCATTCAAATATACCACCAATAAGGGAGTTGGTGAAGGGTCTAAATACATCATCCATAAACCTCATGAAATTGGTTGTTGCATTTGTTAAGAAAAAGGGCATGACTAGCCATTCAAAGAGACATTCTTTATATCTGAAGGATGTCTTCCATACATCATTTGGTTTGATGGGAACCTAGTGGTAGCCAGAATTTAGGTCAATATTGTTGAAGAAATTTCCCCCTTTTGAGTTGTTGAAGAAGGTCATCAATCCTAGGAATGGGGTACTGGTTCCTGACTGTGATTTTGTTTAAGGCTCTATAATAAATGGAGAGTTTCCAAGTGTCGTCCTTCTTCTACACCAGTAAAATCGGGCTTCAACAAGGGGAGGATCTAGGTCTAATGTGCCCCTTTTGAATAAGCTCTTGAATTTGACGCATGATTTCATCATTTTCCATCAATCGGTGACAATAGACTGGTCCATTAGGTAGAGGTTCACCAAGGCTTAGATGAATTGGATGCTTGACTTGGTAGTGTGTCGGTACCCCTGTAGGTGACGAGAATATGTGTCTGTATTCTTCCAGAATCTCATCCATTTGCTTCTGCTGCAAAGAGAGGCTTTGTGTAGAGGCCAGGGATGTGGAAACAACCTTCTGCTTACTATGAGCACAAATCACAAAGAACATGAAATTCTCAGTCTGTGAGATGACCTTACTGCATTTCTTAGCAAAGATTAAATAAATAGTAGTAGGCATTTCTGGTATCTTGTGCAATTGTCTACCCAAAGTAATAATAAAACTACGAGGTGTAGATTCATACACAACATGACACTTCCACAAATATGGTTTTCCTAAAATAACATCACAAACTTCAAGGGGAGAAATATCACACAGTGCCTCATATTTGAAAGGCTTGATGTCGTAGGGAAGATGAAATTGTTGATTGACACGAAGATATCTTCCTTGTTGAATCCAACCGATGGTGTAGGGTTGCAAGTGCAGTGTCATTGGTAGGTCCAATCGCTTGATAACCTCTACTGAAATCGGGTTCTTCTGAATATCGTTATCAACAATGCAATGAAGTAGAGACCCCTTTACCAAGATCTGCAAGTGAAACAAGTGTTCCCCTTCCTATGGTTCTTCTTGTTCGCTTGGACAGAATTTGGTGGTAACGACAATGGGACTGGGTTCAACATTGATAATCTGCTTCCCTCCTTCAAGATTTGATTTGGAATCAAAATCAACCTCTGACTCGAAATCCTTTAGTTTGGCCATCAAGGACTTCTTGGAGTGACATTCTTCGGTGTTGTGCCAAGGAATTTTATGGTATTCGCACCATTTTCCCATGTGCTTCTTCATATTCTGATTTCCCTTCTTCTGTTGTGGCTTGAACTGGTTGTCCTGAGGGCAACCATCTTGACTTGGTCCCTTAATATGTGGGTTGGGGTTGCCTTTTCCTTGCTTCGGTTGTGAGGGGTTTGCAAATACAAACTCTCTCTTTTTCTTCTTAAATTTCTGCTCGATCTTGACAACGTATCTATAATTCGTTCCTAATGAGGTGATTTAAAGAAACTCTATTTTTTTTAACGTATCTATGCAATAAACCGCCGTATTTGAGCACCATATGACACTCATAGTCTTTGATACCCAATTTGGTGCATAGGCTATGGAAAATATTGGTGAAATATTGTATTGTATGGTCCCTTTCTTGACGTAAGGTGGTCCATCTGATGTACTTGTCCTCTTAACTTCCAACATGGTAGTATTGTTCTTTAATGGCCTCCCGGAAGGAACATTGTAGATTCCTCTATGACCCTTTACTCAGAGTAAGGATCCCACCAATATTTAACATGGGGAATGGCCTTGAGGAGTGAAAAAGTGAAATTTTCCCTATTGAAAAAGCTATGGACTGAAAAATACCCTTCGAGCAGATTCAACCATTTATCTACAACATATGCATCTATCAATCCTTCAAATAATGAAATATAAAAATTTATTTTTACCTTGAAGGGGGTTGCATGGCTTCTTGATGAATATGCTTCTCTTGTGGGAAACCATTGAAGGATCTACGTGAAGTTGTCCATCATTTCATTCCTTTGTCTTGCGATGGATAGCTTGAGAAAATTTTTAATAGGATATCTTGCTCCATCATATTTATTTTCATCCCCCATGGGTTTTCGTCAGGCTCAGTGTGACCGATCTTGCAATGGCTTGATTGGTTCGAGTCCCAACTTCTTGTACCTAGATCTGATCGGGGATATCCACGAAGAAAAATAAATGAAGAGTAGATCGCTCTAATACCACTTATCTCGATTTAGGAGTGGAACAAAATGATTAACAGATTGAATACAATAAACACAAAGATATGAAGAATAACATAGATATCGAGTGAACAATATCTTCTATTGAATAATGAAATAGGTTAAAACTGTAAAACTGCAGAACTGAAACACTTTCTTGAATGGTGGTAGTTATCTCTGAGAAGAGATGTGGATGATACGTGCATCCATCTATGTAGAATAAATTACAATGAGGCTCTAGAGGCCTTTTTGATATTACTCATGAATTCCAAAACCCTAGACATCCAAAAACCTAACATTAGGAGGTGAAACGTCAAAATTCATGTGGGCCCCTATGGGTAAGTTGGTACCTCAACTTCCTGGGGCTGTAACTTTTGCATACAACCTCCATTTTAGGTGCATGATATCCCATTGGAAAGGTATTACAGAGAAATACACATTCTGCCATCAAAATCTAACTCTATCTATAGTTTGACTGTGGTGATCCAAAAAAACACTATTTGGTCCTGCAAAATGGCCCTGGAAGTACAACAAGATGTGATGACCTGAAAACATACAAAATAATCCAGTTGGATTAGGTTAGAGGCACCAATATCCACTTGGAAAATGTGTAGGGATTCAGATAACCCCACAGGTGTAGAACCCATAATTACCAAGAAGTACAGAAGAACATGTTGAGCTAAAAATGAA
>ML810204.1:233462-244059 GCA_009831015.1 Picea engelmannii
AATTTCTTCATAAATCATTCTGATTTCAAGACAAGGAAAAAGACATAAATTTTCTAATGTAAAGGAAATTATAAAAATGACAAAGAAATGAAGTATTTAATCTTTCTCTTAACATTATCTGCAACTAGTGTGTGATTTTCTAGGGTGTCAAAGTTAAATAGACTCATTTTATCCTTTACAATTAAATCTCCATGGTTGATTTCTAGCCCATTAATCCTAGTGTGTGAACTCACAAGACTATTGGGAAATCCCCTTTTGGGAAATCTCCTCCAAAAATTCCTAACACTCAGTTGAGCATTTATCTTGAATTCCACGCCTTGCAATACTACAAGGATCATTATTACAAAAAAATATAATTGGGATATAAACTTGAACTAATAGATCTTCCTTTTGAAAACCATTGTTTGCAACACCATTGGAATTTTATGTTTGAATTTTTCCATTCAGATTAAAATCAAATGAGTTCACGGTTTCTTCTGAAGCCCATAGTCTGAAACACTGGTGAAATTTCACTTTTAGACTCCACCCATCAAAATACCAATCAATCTTGTTTCACAATTTTTCCCAAAACATGAAACCTACAAAGCTATCTAGTTCACTTATTTTCAGGTTCACTGTTCAAAAACACTTCCTGGCCCTGATCTCCTACGAACAATCTAGATCATATATCAACTCTTGATGGATAGTCAATATTACATCTTGGCATATGGTTGGTCTAGTTCCACTATCCACCTTTTCGAATGAAAACTACAGGTCCCACCTATACCCAACTACCATGTGTTAGTATTTTACCTTTTCCCCTTACTAACATGTCCCTTGACACAACATGTTGAATCAACAAGTTGGCATGGGTTGATATATGCACCAATTAATGACCAATATTAATTTGGGTTCCTAACCTACATAGTGTTTAAGAAGGTCATAATGAGACTTCATGAAAGGCCCTCTCCAAAAAGACTTTCTTGGAAGATCTGACTGTTGAGAATGGCATTGATCAATGGTCTAGATATATGTAGTTCCTCAAAATATTTGATCATTAACCAGACTCTATTAAACCTTGATAGATATAACATTAGAGATCAACCACTAATCGAAAACTCACTTCATTGGGTTTCAAACTTCTAATCCTCAATATATTTTCAAAACTTCAATTCCTGATGAGTGGTTAAGATTTACTCTCGACGTTTGAAAAATGGTCGATACTAACTTTTGACACTTATCCCTTATTTTCTTGGAGTTTATAGTTCCACTGCACTATTACACATCTCATATAAATCCCCGCAGTGTGCCATCATGGAACCATTGATGACCACTAGATCCTCACCATGTAATCAATTCCACATCATCCCAACATGGAATTCCCATCATCATGATTGTGCCATTTTCAAGATTCCCAATTTAAACTTCAGTCCCGAGAATTTGAAATAAAATAAACTATTGGGTTCTACAGGGATTTTCTAACCTCGAACTCTGAAATTTTGCATTAAGGAATTTATCTCAAAGAGACAAGGGGAAAATCTATTTTTTGGATCCCCAACTTCACATCCTAGAGTTTGTACATGGAAAACCTCTAAACAAAACTTTGCCCTTGACAATACTTAAAAGATTTAAATGTTCATGGGAAAACAACATTTTTTCTAAGTGAAGAGATCTTCACTCTTCTCTTTTCCTTTCTCATATATTTTAATGATGAAGTTCAGGTCATCTACATGTGAAATAAAATATATGTAACCTAGCATGAAAAAATTCTCAACTTACAAGGAATTATGTAACCATGCATTCCATACCCATTCCCAAAGATAGGTTCTCATTCATAAGAATTTATAACATATCTAATTCATGAAAATTGTCGAGAGATTTGATCGTTGATCATTCAAGGAGTATAATACATATATTCATATTCACTTCTACATTCATGAAGATAATAACTAGTAAGGACAAATCAATCCATGTAATGAAAAAAATTATACACACTCGTTCCTCCTCTCTTAAGTTATACTCACAAGCCACACAGTTCAATAATTACACAAGCACAAAAACCTTGCAAATAGAATAAGCATCAAACCAATTGGACACACACACACACACATATTAAAAACTACTGGTTAGGAAAATTTACTAAGGAGGGTGATTTTCCACCCAATCATAGGATTTGATACACTTGTACATTGTACAACATGCCACCCTAGTGTCAGGCCATGATACCACCAGGGAAACTCAGTTTCTCTAAGGAAAACTTAGGTCAGATGTGAAGGCCACTCTCCTCCACTGACATACTACAACTAGAATTATTCTACCCACCAAGACCAGGACCACCACAAATATCTCAAATTCATTTCCAGTTGACTATAATTTCACAAGGGAGTCCCTTCACCACCTCTATGGACCCTCAGTGCATGCCCCTATCAGTGATAGTTCCTATCCCAAAAAACATCAAATTGGTGACCCTCTATGGTCAAGTCAGGTTTGGGTTTCTCTCTGTTTGATTCCAACAACAAGTTCACTTATCAACTCTCTCTCTCTGTCTATGATATCTCTACTCTCTTTCCCTCATGCACTCCCTTCTATTTTCTAAAATGTTGTGATCCATATTTAGGAGCGGAATGAACTAATTAACATAATGAATACAATAAAGACAGAGATATGAAGAATAACAAAGATATCCAATGAACAATATCTTCTATTGAATAATGAAATAGGTTGAAACTGTAAAACTTCATAATTGAAACAATTGCTCGAATGGTGGTAGCTATCTCTGAGAAGAGATGTGGCTACTAAGTGCATCTGTCTAAGAAGAATAAATTAAAATGAAGCTCTAGAGGACTTTCTAATATTACTCATGAATTCCAATACCCTTGACATCCAAAAACCTAACCCTAGGAGGTGAAACGTCAAAAGTCATCTGGTCCCTTATTGGTAAGTTGGTACCTCAACTTCCCAGTGTTGTAAATTTTGCATACGACCTCCATTTTAGGAGAATGATATCTCGTTTGAAAGGTATTTCATAGAAATACACATTATGCAAACAAAATTTGACTTAGACTAATTTTGACTATGGCGAACAAAAAAAACATTGTTTAGGCCTCCAAAATAGACCTGGAAGTACAACGAGATGAGTTGACATGAAAAAATAAAAAATAATCCAGTTGGACTAGGTGAGAGGCCACCAATATCCACCTAGAAGATGTGTATGGCTTCAAACATCCCCAAAAGTGTATAACCCACAATTACCAAGAAGTACAAAAGAACGTGTTGAAGTAAAAATGAACAAAAAGAGCTAGATGGAATAGGTTGGTGGAAACCAATAGACAACGCGATCAATCCTCCCCTCTTAGGAAGAAACAGTCTCCATTGCATTCAGTTCCCCCATCAAGTGACGAAAATTATGCTAGATTTGGCCTCGGGTGATCCAGTTGTCATGGTGTAAGAGTTTCCTTACCTTGACAACCCGATAAAGTTGAATCTTCTGCTGGAAATTTCCCTTGAATTGTACATGCATAGGATGTGAAAAATCATCTGATTGATGACCTCTATTTCATCATATTTTTGGGGGTGGAAAGAAGTGTATTTTGTGAGCTTGGTGTCCAACAATGACTAGAGACTTGATCAAAATGTGTTGAGGAGCCAGTTGTCTCAGTCGAAAATGATGGTCTTTGGTATCCCAAAGTGGAACCACACTCATTCGAAGAAGATCTTGGCAGTATCTGTTGCTTTGATATTCTTCTTCCAGGCTATGAGGATGGCCATCCTTGAAAACTAATCAACGACCACAAATATACAGTCATTTCCTTTCTTGGTGGATGGAAGGCCCGACATGTAATCGATTGATATGGATTCCCAAGGATTCTCGGTTGTAGGAATATGGGTGTATAATTCTTTTTTCTTGATGGTTGGCTTGGAAATGACATAGGAAGTGAAATATCTGATATACTTTCCGACCTCTCATCGAATATTTTTCCAATAAAAATGCTTTTGAAGAACGACCACAGTTTTCTCCACAATGTCTTGCCATCCGACTATAGTGGTCTTCCCAAATAAGCTTTGCACACTCTCTTGTAGGAACACAGAGATGGCCCATTTGGCATAAGAGTCTGTCCTTAATGTGAAAATCGGTGATAGTCACGGCTGTACCCAATAACTAATAGGTGGTGGAGAAGTTCGGATATTGTTGATAAACTTGGGCCCACTCAGATGCTTAATGTCCACAGGAATGGATAACAATGATGAGTGCAGCCCCAGGATGTAGTCTAAGGAATTCAACGACACAATTTGAGATACATGTCTTATACTTGATGTCGATATGGAATTGTTGTAGGTAGGTGGACCACTTATGATGGCGATCGTTTTACAATTTCCCCTATCTCTATATGAACTACAAAGGTTTGTGATCAATGTGTATGATCGTCTCTTTTCCTAGAATGTAATATTTCCATTGACGAAAAGCTTGTACAATGGAATACATTTCCTTGTCATAGGTGGGGTATTTGTGGACAATATCTGAGAGTGTCTCACTATGGTATGCCACCGAATGATCGTGTTGAGTGAGAACTACACCCACAACATAGTTAGGTGCATCAGTCTCAATCTCAAACAGTTGTTGCAGATCGGGAAAGGAGAGTACTAGAGCTTAGAACAAGCGACACTTTAGATCATCAAATGCTTGTTTTTTTCTTTCCCCCACACAAAATTGGCCCTTTCAGTGCCCTTGGTTACCTGGCTGAGGGCTCATGCAATATGGGAGAATCCTAACATGAACCGTCAGTAGAAGTTGGCTAGTCCCAAGGAGATTTGAAGTTTGGTCAGTGTGGTCGTGGCTGGACAGTCATGGATGACATGGATATTAGATGGATCAACATGTATCCGATGCTCATCAACAATGTAGCCCAAGTATTGGACCATGTTCATGTCAAAAGAGCATTTTTCAAAGTTGGCATATAGCTTGTGTTGTTGGAGAGTGCTCAAAACCTATTGAATATGTCGCATGTGCTCCTCCCACGTTCTACTAAAGATGAGGATTTCATTCAAATATACCACCAATAAGGGAGTTGGTGAAGGGTCTAATTACATCATCCATAAACCTCATGAAATTGGTTGTTTCATTTGTTAAGACAAAGGGCATGACTAGCCATTCAAAGAGACATTCTTTAGATCTGAAGGATGTCTTCCATACATCATTTGGTTCGATGGGAACCTAGTGGTAGCCAGAATTTAGGTCAATCTTGTTGAATAAATTTTACCCCTTGAGTTGTTGAAGAAGGTCATCAATCCTAGGAATGGGGTACTGGTTCATGACTGTGATTTTGTTTAAGGCTCTATAATAAATGCATAGTTTCCAAGTGTCATCCTTCTTCTACACCAGTAAAATCAGGCTTCAAGAAGGGGAGGATCTAGGTCTAATGTGCCCCTGTTGAAGAAGCTCTTGGATTTGACGTCTGATTTCGTCATTTTCCATCAACGGGTGACAATAGACTGGTCCATTAGGTAGAGGTTCACCAAGGCTTAGATGAATTGAATGCTTGACTTGGCAGTGTGTCGGTACCCTTGTAGGTGACAAGAATATGTGTCTGTATTCTTCCACAATCTCATCCATTTCCTTTTGCTGCAAAGAGAGGCTTTATGTAGAGGCTAAGGATGTGGAAACGACCTTCTGCTTACTATGAGCACGGATCACAAAGAAGATGAAATTCTCGGTCTGTGAGATGACCTTACTGCATTTCTTAGCAGAGATTAAATAAATAGTGGTAGGCGACACTACCTCTGGTATCTTGTGCAATTGTCTACCCAAAGTAATAATAAAACTATGAGGTGTAGATTCATACACAACATGACACTTCCACAAATATGGTTTTCCTAAAATAACATCACAAACTTCAAGGGGAGAAATATCACACAGTGCCTCATATTTGAAAGGCTTGATGTCATAGGGAAGATGAAATTGTTGATTGACACGAAGATATCTTCCTTGTTGAATCCAACTGATGGTGTAGGGTTGCAAGTGCAGTGTCATTGGTAGGTCCAATCGCTTGATAACCTCTACTGAAATCGGGTTCTTCTGAATATCGTTATCAACAATGCAATGAAGTAGAGACCCCTTTACCTAGATCTGCGAGTGAAACAAGTGATCCCCTTCCTATGGTTCTTCTTGTTTTCTTGGACAGAATTTGGTGGTAATGACAATGGGACTGGGTTCAACATTGATAATCCGCTTCCCTCCTTCAAGATTTGATTTGGAATCAGAATCAACCTCTGACTCGAAATCCTTTAGTTTGTCCATCAGGGACTTCTTGGAGTGACATTCTTCGGTGTTGTGCCAAGGGATTTTATGGTATTCGCACCATTTTCCCATGTCCTTCTTCATCTTCTCATTTCCCTTCTTTTGTTGTGGCTTGAAATGGTTGTCCTGAGGGCGACCATCTCGACTTGGTCCCTTAATATGTGGGTTGGGGTTGCCTTTTCCCTGCTTCGGTTGTGAGGGGTTTGCAAACACAAACTCTCTCTTTTTCTTCTTAAATTTCTGCTCGATCTTGACAATGTATCTATAATTCGTTCCTAATGAGGCGATGTCAAGAAACTCCATTTTTTTTTAATGTATCTATGCAAAAAACCACCGTATTTGAGCACCATATGACACTCAGAGTCTTTGATACCCAATTTGGTGCATAGGGTATGGAAAATATTGGTTAAATGTTGTATTGTCTGGTCCCTTTCTTGACGTAAGGTGGTCCATCTGATGTACTGGTCCTCTTAACTTCCAACATGGTAGTATTGTTCTTTAATGGCCTCCCGGAAGGAACATTGTAGATTCCTCTATGACCCTTTACTCAGAGTAAGGATCCCACCAATATTTAACATGGGGAATGACCTTGAGGAGTGAAAAAGTGAAATTTTCCCTATTGAAAAAGCTATGGACCGAAAAATACCCTTCGAGTAGATTCAACCATTTATCTACAACATATGAATCTATCAATCCTTCAAATAATGGAATATCAAAATTTACTTTTACCTTGAAGGGGGTTGCATGACTTCTTGATGAATATGCTTCTCATGTGGGAAACCATCGAAGGATCTACGTGAAGTTGTCCATCATGGCATTCCTTTGTCGTGCGAGGGATTCCTCGAGAAAATTTTTAATAGGATCTCTTGCTCCATCATATTTATTTTCATCCCCCATGGGTTGTCATCGGGCTCAGTGTGACCGATCTTGCAATGGCTTGATTGGTTCGAGTCCCAACTTCTTGTACCTAGATCTGATCGGGGATATGCACGAAGAAAAATAAATGAAGAGTAGATAGCTCTAATACCCCTGATCTCGATTTAGGAGTGGAACAAAATGATTAACAGATTGAATACAATAAACACAAAGATATGAAGAATAACATAGATATCTAGTGAACAATATATTCTATTGAATAATGAAATAGGTTAAAACTGTAAAACTGCAGAACTGAAACACTTTCTTAAATGGTGGTAGCTATCTCTGAGAAGAGATGTGGATGCTACATGCATCTGTTTACGTAGAATAAATTACAATGAGGCTCTAGAGGCCTTTTTGATATTACTCATGAATTCCAAAACCTTAGACATCAAAAAACCTAACCTTAGGAGGTGAAACGTCAAAATTCATGTGGGCCCCTATGGTTAAGTTGGTACCTCAACTTCCTAGGGTTGTAACTTTTGCATACAACCTCCATTTTAGGTGTGTGATATCCCATTGGAAAGGTATTACAAAGAAATACACATTCTGCCATCAAAATATTACTCTATCTATACTTTGACTGTGGTGATCCAAAAAAACACTATTTGGTCCTGCAAAATGGCCCTGGAAGTACAACAAGATGTGATGACATGAAAACATACAAAATAATCCAGTTGGATTAGGTTAGAGGCACCGATATCCACTTGGAAAATGTGTAGGGATTCAGATAACCCCACAGGTGTAGAACCCATAATTACCAAGAAGTACAGAAGAACATGTTGAGCTAAAAACGAACAAGAGGAGCCATTTGGAATAGGTGGGTGGCCACCAATAGACAACTGGATCACGTTACTTCCCCACCTCTAATTTTCCTCCTTACTTTTGTTATAATCCTCCAAGGGTTATCCTAAAAAAAAGGTGATACCTTTCTATAGTTCTAGTTGATAGCCTTTAGTTGATCCAACCTTTTTTCCCTTGTACCTTCATGAAGGTAGGTATTACTATTGAACCGCTAAGCCTCTCCTCATTTACTGACTTCTTGGGATATGGAAAAAATGGAGGTAATACACTTTAATATAATTAAGGAACTAAGGCTCTCTAGGTGAAGTTTAACTATTTGTGTAAGCAAATAAATTCTGAATCCCTTCACGAGTCACCACTCATAGTATCATGGTCCATTTTAATGCTTCACACCTTAGTCAACTATTTAGATTTTATTTATTAAATAAAAACATATTTACATTTACATGTAAATTTTCAAATATCCATGTCGTGACTCACAACAATATTAAGTCATAGGCATAATCACAAACTAGGGGAACCAAGGTGTTATAGTCAACCTAAGAAATATTTGTTCTTGACAAACTTTCCTAGAAGAAAGGTGGAGCCCTATCTTTGTTTAGAAGGTTGAAACATTGATGCACAAGTATTGAAACCTATCTTAGAGACTTGAAATCCTATTTTTTCTTATTTCTCTCTTGAAAAAAAAAAACAATCTCATAATTGTATATTTTTAGAAATTGGAAACCCTATATTTTTTTTTATTTTCACCTGTTCTTAGAGGTTTTTATTTTTCTATTACTCAAGGTGAATGACTGAAACTCTCAAGCCCTAAATTCCAGTATCACGAAGAATTTTATCCCAATATAAGTATTGCGCCATTGTTCATTACCATCATTCCATAATTTAGGTATTGATGTACAATTTGTTTCCACTATGATTTAACCTACAAAATAAACCGCACAATCATCTGAGACATAACACTACCAAATATAGGGTGGTTTCAATAGTAAAGAACCTATAGATATAACAAGGGTATATAAGAACCACGAGGTGGTGGAGTTTTTCTAGCAATCCAATAGGTTAGAGTATTTAAATAGGATGGGTTATTATGAAAGGGTAGCCATGGGATTTACATTAAATTCCTAGGACATTAGAAACCAATACTATATAACCTCTATGAAGGGTTTGGTTATCTAGGTGAATGGAACTATTATTTGTACGGTCTCAACACTCCTAATAGGCCTACCATGGGATAAGGAGGATAGCTAGCCTACTATAGATGCTAAAAAGGTATTTTTCCTAAGCTATGAGGAGTCCGAGGAGAACAAAAATGGAGTGAAAAGGTAAAGTTTTCCTGAAACCTTAGACATGGTGTCCTATCACCTCTTAAATTACATTACATTTGAAGGAATGATGAACATGCTATATTCTTATCACTTCATATTCATTCATCAATTAAGGAATCTATTTCACCAAAGGCTCAAGGAAAACCACAACATTCCACATTTCCTACTGCAATCCCTAAGGGATATGAGCACTAAGGTGAAGAAGGGAAAGGAAGAATCCTTGGCCCACCATGGGATGAAAAATATAGTAGTTTTTTTATGACTTGGAAAGTCATACATTCATAGTATCCTATGATGATTTTATCATCATGAGAAGAGAGGATTTCAAAGCCACACAATAGGCATTCAAGGAGGCCAACCATGAGAGGGATCATCGGAGGAAGAAGATTCCTAGTAAATATGAAACCTTTAGGAGAGTAAAGGAATAAAAGAGGGTGCAAGTGGGGGATGAGTAAAAGTAAGTAACAAAAACACTCATCAAAATGGGGATACCTGGAAATAATTCCCTAAAAGTCAAAGAGAAGGGTTATTCCACAAGTACAGTAGGGAAGACCTCTACAAGGAGGGATAGGAAGAGGTCTCAAACAACTACCAATATGATGGCCACTCATATTTTAACCAGAGTGTTATATGGGAGAGTAACCTATCCTTGCCAAAGACCTCAAAAARCTAATAAAGGAGAAGAAAKAATAATCTTSAAGGAGTGATGAGCCAACAACAAAAGACATCGTGAGTGAATTGGAATCATCTAGAGTTGTGACACTTGAGTGGAAGAATATATTAGAATCTAATATCATCATAGTGTAAGATGTTGTTGGAAGGGTTGATGTGTTTAACCTTGAAAAACATCTTTCCATTTTTCCATAATAAACATTATGTTATGGAAATGTAAAACATGGATTGTAAAAAGTAGTTGGAAGATGAAAATAAATATTTAAAGGAGGATCTATCCAAGACCAAGAAGGAACTTTCCAGCTAGAGTGAGAAGTTTGAGGTTATAGAGGCCTCTACAAACAATATGGAATATATGTCATAAGACGTATTTAGTACCATATGGATAGATAGGGTTTATAAGCTCTTCCTCAAAGAACAACAAGACAAATTCTAGATTGGTAGATTTGCCAAACAAATCCCTTATAGGGTGGATATCCCAAGAGAATTCATAGAGACCCACCAAGGGATAAATGACAAAGAGAGGGCTTAACTCAATGATTTATATTTCCATAAATTTATATTTCCCCACCACTACAAATGGTCACCAAACCCATTGTAG
>ML810204.1:254899-274129 GCA_009831015.1 Picea engelmannii
CCTGAAATATAAGTGTCAAATAAATGATATTTCCACTGTCACTCTGTCATTACCAACCTATAACCTATCAACTTGTCCAACCTGTCACTATCACAACAACCAATACCATGCATCAACTTGTACCTCAACCTATACCATCAACCATGTACCATAACAAGTGCATCAACCATGCACCAAACCTATATCTCAACTTATACCATCAATAACTGCATCAACCATGCACCAAACATGTACCTCAACTTGTATATATGTTAGTAGACAAATCGGTAAGTGCAGACACAAATAGATCTCCCTAGTTTCACCCCGAAACTAGTACAAAACAAGACAGGATATAAAACTTTCCCTAAGTTTTAATTATCAAGCATACTAGCTAACAAGACATAAATGACATACCGTTTAAACATCATTTGTCCTCTCTAGTGTCATCCTCTCTCCATTACAAGGCTTATGAGATGTTGAACCTATAAAAATACACAAGCCAACGAAGTGAAAGCAACAACATATACTCAACAAAACCTATGTATGTGATGAGGGAGTCATATAATAAAATAAGACCAGTTTTATAGGAAATAAATATATCATTGTATTAAATATATGAAAAGGAGAATACAACCAATGCCTTGATGTTTTAGGGTCCCTTCCAACAGTTCCTTTCTTCCCACACACTTATTCTTCATGGATTATGAGATCAACAATCTATCTTGACAAAGAAAAGCCCAAAGCTACAAAAATTACTCAAGCTTACACCAAAAGATAGCCAACTCAATCTAACTTTCCCCATGATAACTCCTCCCCTTTTATAAGCTAAAAAGGATAGGGTGAGGAGGTTAGGATGATCCCATGAGATTATGGATGTGACTCATATCCAAACCAATCAGAGGCCATCTCACCCTTGAAGCTTCTACTCTAGAACTTTCGAGAAATTCCTCTTTTTCCTTTGTATAAAAATCATCACACCCTTAGTACTGAGAAAACTATGACGACGTCGCAGACCACTGTGGTGAAACCTTCAATGATCCTATATCATGGAACCCTTAACACTAAGAAAGGTGTGACGATCCCTTTTTCTAAGGTTTTTGACAAAGGAAAAGTATAATTCCGTCTCTATGGTAAAATGTATCTTCATTCTTCTTCATGGATTCAAGCCATTGATCCTTCTTAAGACAAAGGATAGTTTTACATAATTAACGGTCATAGGGGTGACAAAAATAATGTGTAACATAGATCCCCCCAAAGTATGAATTTAGAATAGAGTGATAGCTGAAATACTTTGTCGAGTGTGTGTAGGGAACAAGGAACACGTCGGTCGGAAACCTACCAACAAACAAGGAAATACAGTACAATAATATATCATCACTAAGGTAGGAATTACCACACTCAGAATACAAATGACTCAAATAATAAATTATGACATCCAAAGATCCATTTCAAGTAAGAAAGGTCATGGCCACCAAACGTACATTGTGAATCCATGCCAATATGACTCAAATCTGAACATAGCCACCAAAAATACAGTGTGGATCTATGTGTTAGAGACTAAAATTTGAGCATAGACACGAGACATACACTATGGATCTATGCAACAATAAAATATTAATATACTCCAACGCAACCTGAATCTATCAGAAAATATCCATGCTCTTCATTGCCACCACTCTATAGTACAAATCTAACCATGTGAATACATGTGCTGAAGTCGAACATGGTAGAAACCACTTGAATACCAGTCATTAGTGTATATTGTTAACAAGTGTGAGGTAAATCACCATTAATCTCAATGACTCCCAAGTCACTCTAGTACAATCCAACGAATGTGAATTAATGAGTTGAAGTCGAACACTCGATGAAATCTCTCGATCAGGGGTCAATAATGAAAACCCATTGTCTAAAGCAAGGAAACCTACCATTGAGGCATGCAAGTTACAAGGTATCAATTAGTTTCTAAGTCTAATTCATGGATAATGAGTTGAATTCGACAGGAAAAGACTCGTCATAAGAGGGAATTAATGTATCCCCCATCAATGACATGAAACAAGTAACAAGATTTGAAGTAGATCAGAATAAAAAGCGATTCAGGACTGACTCAGGGATGGTTGATGCAATAGAAGGCTTAAGGACTGCAGAAATGGCCAACACAATAGAATGATTTCTGGTTTGAACTTCTCTTTGAACGCATTGACGACACAACAATTGTCTTGGAAACACTGACTCAACAACAGGGATCACAGACCAATCTGTAATCTTATAAAGGAGTATGATCAAGAGACAAGCGAATTTCCCAACCTAGATAGAAATTCAGTGAAAGGGTGTTGTGTTCAAAAGTGACTCTTCCATAGAATACAGGTTTAGACACACGTCTTTCCAAATTCCCCTCCCACCATTTATGGCGAGTACCTCTTTATTTTTACCCAAGCTTGAGGAGGATAACATATGCTTGTAAAAGTAAGCTCATCCTTTGGATGATTCACTCAGAGTATGTTTAACGAACCCTAGGAAGGAGTGGTTTGGTCCCATATGGGCCTTTCGATGTTTGTTTTACGAGTCCAAAGAAATCAAACTAAGGGGTTTTTCATATTTATAGAGTCTAAAAAACACTTGAAGGAAACTCCAAAATGACATTTTTCGTAAAGTAGTCTGATGAGACCGAAAAAGTGATAAAATACCACTCAAAAAATGTTTTCTTCAAATACTTTAACAAGCGTGAAAAGAACAAGATTGCTCGACAATATTTTCATGTTTAGAGAGTCTAAAAAGAGCTTAAAGGGAACTCCAGGGTATTCCTTTTTCGTATAACCTTTACGATTCTGAAAAAGTGATAAACATTTACTCGATTACATTATCCTGTATTTATGAGCACAAGAAAGAACAAAGACTAATATCGAGATTGTTTTCATTTTTACGCAAGATTAAAATGAAACAAAACTATGCTTGGGATAGATTTTATTTTTATACAAGCTTAAAAACTAAACAAAACTATGCTTGGACCTGGTTTCATTTTTACACAAGCTCGAACCAGAGGAAACTATTCTTGAGGTAGGTGTTTTTATTTTTACACAAGCTCGAACCAAAGTAAAAACTATGCTTACGACTTCCCAATGAATTATCTAGGGATGGTTGGTACTTAGCCCCTAGCTTAAGAAGCTAGCGGTTTAACTTCAGCATGAAGTCCAGAGGCTAAAAGAATTCCCCCCCTAGATTTGGTTCGTCCAATGGAAAATGAGGATGAAAAGAAGCTTCAAATACTATATGTAACGAAGTACTTGACTAAAATCGAAAAGGAGAGAAATCTATTTCATTTTTTTTACAAGCTTTCCACAGAGAAGAAAAACTATGCTCATGATCGTTGTTTCATTTTTTAACGAGGTTTCCACAGAAATGCAAAACTGTCCTCATAACCTTTGTTTCATTTTTTAACGAGGTTTCCATAGAGACAAAAAACGATCCTCGTAGATGGTTTCATTTTTTAACGAGCTTGAAATCAAAAAATAATGCTCAAAGACTCTCTTATTGATCATGGCTTCCAAGACGACGATGCTCCAGAAGGAAACCATGTCAAGGGACAAAACGCAATCATGGATTCCAAGAGATATTCACTCAATGGAAGAAACACACTTTGGAAAGAACACATGTCGAGGGTCGTAATAGGTCTAATGAGGTCAGGATCCAATAGCCCCACCGAAGAGATCACCATGTCAACTACCAAATCCAAGTCATAATATATTGAGCTTACACTGACAGCCTCATCTCCATCGACAGTTGAAGACATGGGAGACAACACCATATAATTGACCTGTGGCGGGGGTGATACTGTCTTCATATAAGAACTTTTTAGGGATGTCATAAAGTCAGGACCAACGAACAAAAGTTGATCAATAGTCACAACTCATCCATCGCGAGGGAATGATATCACACGAAAAAGAGTGGACATGATAGCTTTCATGGCATAGACATAATCTCGCCCAAGGAGCAAATCAAAATCCTAGGGGTCTTGTACTACCATAACATGAATAAATACAATTTTCCCTCCCAAAGTTACGAGAAACTGAGGAAGGATCCCTGAAGGTTGACTGGTTCTTCTGTTAAAAGCTAACAGATTCTGCATAACTGACACAAGATAAGGATAACCCAAAGCTTTCCAAGCAATAGAGGAAAAAATAATAAAGGATTCACCTTCATCTATCAACATTTGAGGAACGTCCTGACCAAAAAACTATACTGTAATATTGAAAGGAAAGTGAGAGGGAAGAGGAGGTCCAGATAGCGCACCCCAATAAAAAGGGATGGCCTCATTACTTGGAGGGGGTTCCATGAGAGAAGGAGGAATGCCCCATGGCATGGTATTATTTGTATCAACAAGAAAAATATGAGCAGTATCAACTTTACTCTCTAACAGGAGAGTAGGATCGACTGATGATGGGATCAGATCGACCACTTGAGTTGCATTCTCCAAGGGGATATTGGGGTCGACGGGTGGAAATAGATCGAACACTTGTGTTTCACTCTCTAATGGGAGAGTGGGATTAACCGAGGATGGGATTGGATCGACCACTTTGTCAACTGGTTCAACTAAGGATGTGACCAGATTGACTATATGATCAATCGAACTAATCGACGAAGGGACTGGATTGATCATTCCATCAACTACAGGTGGGTCGAGAGTAAGTTTGTGATAAGAAGCTGGAAGTTGAGGTAGGGAAACATTCATGTCTTCCAGCAATTTCAAGGCTTCATCCATATGAGGGAAAATGTGAGTTTGATGAGTCCCTTTGCATAACATATACTGGAAATTAACTCTACTTTTCTTCTTCCCAACAGTATCTTGACTAGTTGATGAGAGGTCATCAACATGTTGTGCAGAAGCTGATGACATGGGATGGCGAGGGTGTGTATACCATGCTTCTATAACCTTGGATAAACCAGCGAAATCCTTAAGAAGATGGTTACCCTTACAAATCCTGAAAGGGTACTTGGGATTATAGATTGTTTGGGTGATCTTGGAATCATCAACACTCCTAGCATGATTATCAATAACTGGTGGTTTTCCAACATGTTTGGGAGCAGTTGGAAGTTTGGGCCCTTGATAGTTTTTCTTCTTCTTAATATTCCTTTTCTTCTTCTTCTTAGCCACCGAGTTACTAGCTTTAGAGATTTCACTAGGCAAAGAAGATGAAACGGAGGAAGACCTTGAAAGTGAATAAGGCAAAGGATATCTTATTGGTGAAGAAGGTGAAGGATCAACATGAGGTTGATGTTCTTTGGGGGAAGTTCTTAGAAGTGAAGCACTTGCTGCATTCGGGATTACCGAAGTGGAAAACAACCATACCAACAATCCAATTGTGAGACCTGGAAGGCTCAAAGTAGCGATGTAAGGAGGACCAGTGTTTCCATAAGAAGAAAAAAAAAAGGTTCCCCTTGACAAGGGATTCCTTCGTTGGTCGTTTCAAGAAATGACACCATAACCACAGATCCAACATAGAGTCTTGTAAGGGAAAACAAATAGAACACACTAAAAAATCTAGGAAGCAAGCAAACAAACAAAACCTTCTCACAATGAACATACTAGTTGGTGATGAAATACAACATCGCGGAAACAATGTAATAAGGTGCTGAGATAGAGCAGGTGGAAAAATTATGTTGACAACCTTCTTAATGAACTTACACCCTAGTGCAAGCTCCCACACATAAACATGGGTATACACTCCAAGGAGCCCGAGTGAGTTTGGCCAATGTCAATTCCAGGTACCATGAAGACTTTCCCCTCCACAGTCACCTTGTGTAAATACCCTAAAGTGATAGGATAGTAAGGTTACCAATTACAACAATGATTCCTGGGGAACAATGGACAGTCTGATACACATGCAAAGGCAGGGTAACTAAGCTCAAAATCAACTTGAGAAGGTCCCCACAGGATTTTCTTCTCAAGTGACCCCCAATAATATGCGCAATCTCTACGCTAAGACCAACAAAGGAGGGTGAGTAACTTTTTCGGCCCTAATGTGACCTTGTGATTGAACCTTTTGTGAGAAGGGCTTCCGAGGACAAAATGTAATAAGTGGATTTATTGCTCCCTAGCACAAGATTATATGTTTGTTTGATATCTTTGGAAAGTTATCCTTTCAACCTATTCCAAAGCCCTACACCTTAAGCTAATGTAGGTTTGCTACCAGAAAATATAAATATGTCTAATCAATTTTTATAAGCGCTTTATTTTAAGACTACTATTTACTCAAGAGGAAAATGGCATGGAATAAATGATGTTTTGACCAACCCGAAACAATGCAAAGAAATGAGAATGCAAATATTTTAGTTCAATGAAAGCTATGTTACAAGAAGGAGAAAATGTTTATCATTCCTAGATCCACAATGTCCCAAAATTTTATTAAACTCATCAATATCAAGAACTTCAAGAAATGAGCCAAAGAGACTGTACACCAATACACGATTCTCCTCCCCCCCCCAAATACATGATTCAAGAAATGAGCCAAAGAATTCAAGACCAAAAAATTCCAAAAATCATGAAATTTCTCTACTTCAAATGAAAAGATGCCCCCAACCTAATGCATAGCAAGAAATTATTTTTTTTTGTTTTCAAAGATAGCTAAAAGCAATAGAAAATCTTTATAAAACATAGAAACCCAAACAAATTTTCTCTTTTAACATGAACTATTTAGAAAAACAAGTGTTCTTTCACTAAACAATTCTAAAGAAAAATAATGCTTTGTAACTGAAAGACACTCAAAGAAAGAGATCAAATCTTTAAAAATCAAACAAGCTAAAAAAAAACAAATCAGGATAAAATAAGACTCAAATACTATCAAGCAGACTGTAAACAGATCATAACAAATCACCCCAAACACTTATTACAGATCTGGGTAGGGAAAACCATCAAAAACTAAAAAAATGAGTAAGTGAAAACACAAATAGATCTCCCTAGTTTCACCCCGAAACTAGAACAAAAGAAGACAACATAGAAAAATTTCCCTAAGTTTTAATTATAGCTAACAAGAGATAAATGACATACCTTTTAAACATTGTTTGTCCTCGCTAGTGTCATCCTCACTCCATTCCAACACTTATGAGATGTTGAACCTGTAAAACGACACAAGCCAACGAAGTGAAAGCAACAACATATACTCAACAAAACCTATGTATGTGATCAAGGAGTCATACAATAAAATAAGGCCAATTTTATGGGAAAGAAATATATCACTGTATTAAAGATATGAAAATGAGAATACAACCAATGCCTTGATGTTGTAGGGTCCCTTCCAATAGTTCCTTTCTTCCCACACACTTCTTCTTCACGGATTCTGAGATCAATAATCTGCCTTGAGAAACAAAAGCCCAAAGCTACAAAAATTAGTCAAGCTCACACCAAACTCTAGCCAACTCAATCCAAATTTCCCCATGAGAAATCCTCTCCTTTTATAAGATGAAAAGGATATGGTGAGGAGGTTAGGATGATCCCATGAGATCAGGGATGCGACTCAGATCCAAACCGATCAGAGGCCACCTCACCCTCAAAGCTTCTATTCTAGAAATTTCGAGAAATTCCTCTTTTTCCTTTGTACAAAAATCGTCGCACCCTTAACACTAAGAAAACTACGATGATGTCACAGACCACTGTGGTGCAACCTGCGACGATCCTAGATCGTCGCACCCTTAACACTAAGCAAGGTGGGACGATCTCTTTTTATAAGGTTTTTGACAAAGGAAAAGTATAATTTTGTCTCTTTGGGAAAATGTATCTTCATTCTTCTTCATTGATCCTTCTCAAGACAAACGATAGGTTTACATCATTAACGGTCATAGGGGTGACGAAAATAATGTGTAACAATATCAATACTATACCATGTACCAACAAGACATGATCAACAAATAATATCAATGATATACCTCAAACACGTATCAACATCACCAAGTATCAATCATGTACCATATTGTGCTAACCATACACATCCACCATGTACATCAATCATGTACATCAACATCATCCCATATATCATAAGGTATCAACAATGAATTTCATCAACCATATGCCAATAACATACACCAAGATAACCAACAAGAGACCTCTATCGATACACCACACCATCCATAAACCAAATACCATAAACCCTTACATCAACCATGCATCAAAACCTCACTGTTATGAAGACTCAAACTATACCAATAACTTCAGCAATACACCTTAATCAAAATCCATCAAACATGTACCATTCATATGACAATCATATGCCAAAACCATTAACAAATGTCTCTCACAATGCACAGTTGATGAAAAGATATGAAATGATATTACTCAAGCATTTTCAAATCTTACTTGGCTAAATCAAGATAGATAGGAATATTAGCCTAGGTTTATAGCCATAAAAAATTGTTTCCTAATCCACAAGTATTGGTTACAAAGGCTTAGGCTAATTTTCTTATAAATTGAAGATTGCTGAAAAATTCAATATTTATGTAATTTTCTTAATATAACAGATGAATAAATAAATATAGAGACAGAAGTAAAAATACCAATTCAATAATCAACACATATGAGACATAAAGAAATCATTTATTCCATTCCAATTTATCAAAAGAGTCGTTCTCTTTACAAAATTCCCTAAGGAAGTTTGGACCAAAGTCAAACTTAGATGTCCTTGATGAAAACCATACAAAAGGACTTCTGATAGAAAGTAAAAAAATGAACTATAAAAGCTAGATCAACTTGCCACCGATTTCTGCCCACTCAACTCTGCACTATAGCCTTTATTAGTCATGAAATTTAATTTAGAAATAGAGAAGTCTACACAGACTACAAAAGATAGATCAACACCTCTGAAAAACAAGTGTCTGAATGATGTAATTCAACCTTGAATCTTGTTGTGTACAATAGGACCCTTCTGTCATAAAAGAGAATTAGGCTTTCAATGAATTAAAGAAAGAATGAAAACTCAATTATCTCAATAAAACTCAAGAGCAGACCTCAATATGCTTCCTCCCTCTATTCTCCTTTGTTCCTCCTTCTCTTTTTTCCTTTAAGCAATCAAAATTAGTTGAAGTAGTTAAACTACCTCTTTAGTTAAGTTAACTAAAACTCAACCAACTTTTTAGTTAAGGTGGAAAATTAATAAAATAATAATAAGGGTCTTTAATAAATAATAACGAGTACGTGGGACCCCTTGCGACTCCCTTTGATTTCTTTAACAAGTAAAAACACAACTAGTTAATCAATCAAACACATCCCTCCTTGTGGCTCCCATAATCATTCTCATAATTTGGCAATTTATATCAATGATAATTGAAACTATATCCAAAACTATAATATCCACATATCCAAAAAATAGTGTGTTGTCCAAAAATTTCAGAAGTCAACTGTTCTTAGCAATCAATAAATAAAAACACTTAAAAACCATATTTTCCACTCTGGGAGGCAATTTTCCCCTTGTTGTTGTTGTCTCCCTTTGATTTCTCTGAATTTTCCTTAGGCTATGTGGAGCCTTTAGGCCTGATCTCATTGATGACATGAGACAAATCATCTCTCAAATGCATCCGGGATGAAATGGATTTGGCATAGTCATTTGATGGAGAGGAGGGGGCAACAATGAATTTTCCTTTATCATGAACATGGTGGGCTTTGGTTTTTAACCTTTTTTTTCCATGGGAAGGTTGTACTAGTGAGTGTGCACGGGAACCTTGGAAAATTTGATTAACGGGTGGAGGAGGAGTAGGTAGAGACAAGTTGGGACAGCCACGATGTTGGGATACTTCCAGGTGAACAATCTCTTTCCATCCTTCATTGTCAGGGACTTCGGGTTGTATTGAGACATGAGGGGGAACTTGGATACCAGGGACATGTGGGGCTTGTAAAGGAGGATTTTCTGGCCTAGGTTGGACCACTCCTTATCCAATCTAGTTACAAAATTCATCTTGAAATAGATGGCTCAACTCTTGTGAGTCTACATCGAAACGTATAGAAAAACGTGGCCTCCTAAGGCCCCTGTTCCAATTTCATCTTCCTTTGTTACCTCGACCATGGCTACCTCTACTGAAAAAATATCACTCCTATGTGCATTAATTATTAACAACTAGTCTCTTCAACAAACCATACATGACATCTCTTTAAATATGAAACAAAGTTTGGCTCAACAACACATCAAATTCATGCACTCCAATCCATAAAAATCGTTTAATACTTGTCAATGAGCAGGGGGTGAATAAGGGTTCTGGGATATATGAGGGATTGTATTGAGCGAAAAGTGGTAAAATTAAGGGGGTTTGATCATGATTACTGCTCAAAAAATCATCAAAAAATCAACTGTATTGTAAATCAAAACATATCACTGTAACTCACCCTTGTGCCATCCTTCAACTGCTATAATACAAATTTTTTGTTTAACTATAATTTAATTTTAAGAATCGGGAGTGAATAATGAATCTGGGAAAGTGAGGGGACCTATAATGTGCTTACAAGTGAGAGAATGGCAGGGAAATAACAAATACTTTTCATAAAACAAATCAAGTAATCAATAAACATAACTCTGTATTCAATACAAAACATACCAACACCCATTTAATAATTACTATGTATCAAAACTATTCACTGTTCCACATTCAAAATATTTAAAATTTCTCAATTAACACAGTCCGCAATCATAATCATAATTGAAATGACTTTCAACAGTCCTATTAAGAGAATGCTTGGCCTCTAATTTATTTCCTTTCATTTAAAGAATCGAAAGAAAACACACAACAACATTGCTCCACCTCTATCAATAATACATCACTATAAAATATCATATATTGTTCATCAATTCAAAATCGACCAAATAAAACATATGCACAGGTCCCTTTCCAAATTGAACAGACTTCTAAAACATGCCCGATTTCATACACTCCTCATCATATCAACCAATAAAACTTTGCAATGAAACCATAGTAAATATAAAACCCGAGCTTCATCATTGTCGATGTAATTATTTACAACATGCACGATACTTCCATAGTAGATACACAGTAACATAACGAAATAAATACAACTATCAATCTCATAACTTTCTATGATCCTGATCAAGCCTAGTGAAACACACAGGATTCTCCAATTTGCAGTCAACATCCTACTCTAGAACACGATGATTCAAAATATAATGAAAAGAGGTGAACCTTTGACTGCAAATTGTTACTCATTCCCGATCAACAATTTTCAACCAATTTAATAAAATAAAGACAAGATAAGTACTCGATGCAACTGTCATAACCACTCCATTTTACAACCAATCTTTGACAACCAGAAAGATGCCCGACATGACAAAGAACAGTTGGGAATTATTAAAATAGGGGTTTGTAACAACGAATACAAAAAATCAATCAAGAGTGTGCTCAGTCATAAATCTCATAGAGAACTGGGGTTCCTCATAGGCATATCCACCATGGAAAATACCCTTCAATACAAGCATAGTAGAAACCACAGGGTTCCTTATAACTCCTGGTTTGGACAATGGTGTAACAGTTAACCACAAAGAAAACAACAACAGGTAGGGTAGACAACCAATGCACACAGTCCGTCTTTCATTTGTAAAGGAGAAGTCAATGTCCACTAGACAATGAAAGTTACCTAGAACACACAAATGTATAACCTCTATCAATTTCTTATGATCCGAATCATTTGACACAATGTCAGTGAGGATCCATAACCCGAGGAACAACTTATATCACTCAAAAACCATATATAATATATATTGACATAATGGCCACCCTAAGACCGACTTCTAAGATATATTTGATGCCAATACCATGTGAATAATCCCACAACCATGAATCTAGAAAAACACATCAACCAAATGGTATCCCAAGAAACATACACAACAACAAAATGGCAGTTCGAATGCAACTGGACAGGGTTACCCTCATAACTGTAAGGATGAAACCAACACAAATTCACAGAGAGAAACCATCCATCAATAAAAAAGAGTGATAATACCCATATTCACTCAAAAAACCATAGAGACCCATCACAATTTTCACCAACAGAACAACTAGAGAATGCACAACTCAACCAAACCAATTCTTTTTCTTGCAAATTGAACAACCACACAGTCATTCCAGAGAGAAAAACCATGCACTTACATAGTTTCAATTCTCAGGAAAAAAGAAACCCAAGCATTACCGAGGCATTGTTCATTCATACAAATATCGTAATTCATGGATGGGTGAAAAGAACCATACATGTAACTGATAGCATAAAAGGGGAAAGCTGGTCGAGCATTTTCTTCCCAAGCTTGAATTTTGGAGCTTAACCACTAGTAGATCAAAATGCAGCAATTACCATACTAGGGTGATGGCCTAATGGGGGGAGTATGGAGTGATGTGCATTTAATGCACGTTTCTTCCATCTCCTCTTCTATTCAATTTCATAGTACAAGACAATGAACACTCAGCATATCGTTAACCATGTAATCAATTTCCAATCCATTGAAAACTGTGATGATTATTCCTTGCCCAATGTGCCACCCAAAATATTTACATTAACCCTTTCCAAATACTTATGTCATAGCATATGCATTTCCATATCATATGCACCCACAATAACTCAAATGAAAATCGCATAAAAATTTAATAGTTAGGACTAACACGAACATGTTCACATTTTTAATTGCACATAACTTCTAACATAGCATAAACATATCCCCTTTCCTTTTGGATTCTTTTCATAAGTTTCTTCCCTTTGTTTTTATTTATTTCATTACTAAAATATTTCTTGTGCATGTGTAGCTAAATAATAAATCACGGTGACATGATTAAACATAGAAACTGCAAATGTATGCCCCTCAAAAAAATTAAGCTTTGAATAACAGAACATCCCATAAAATGCATCATCCACCTGTCACTATGTCAAAGTGAAACCAATACTGCATCGTCAACCATAAAATACCCTATAAACAACATTGAAACAAAAAAATAAAATGTGTGATATGACTATCTCCGAGCCTCTAGTCTACAAGGGGGTCCCACCTACTAGTATTATATATTATTAGTGTAGTTTAAATAATATTCTTTAGCAATACTTTGCAGGAGAAATTCCTCGTTGTGATTTTAATCGTCAACATGCACTACAAGATATGCCAATAAATCATACTAAGTGCACTAGTAGTGTACTTCACAATCTTCCTCATGCGGAATATACCATACAACTAATATTCCCTCAAGGGAATCTACTCAATCTCATAAGACCATACCTCAATCATGCACAAACAAATACCTCAAATATATTCCAATATGTGCTTCTATAAAAGAACCATAAAAACCATACACCAAATACCAAGGATATGTATGTACCAATATCACCAAGAGAGGGATCTCTATCATATATGACAAACCCTCCAATTCAATCGCTAAGCATGTGCAAAACCATCCATAATACAGGTCTCAAGAATACATGGAAACATACCTTTTCAACATGTAGATAGATCTATTATACCTTACCACTACCACACTTCTTGTAGCCTCATCTCAGCCTCTACAACCTGAACCACATCTCATCCTTCAGTTCTGGTAGTGCCTAGCGTGAAACAGGTGAGGTGTCACATGGGGCTTCATGTGATAGGCTCTATGCAACCTACGGGGGTGCCTCACGGGATGTCTATTGGGTGACCCTCGGGGATTACCCTAACTAGGGTTTTTGATGAGGCCCTAGCTCTACTATGCAACTACAAAACTTTGTCCTCAATTTTCTTTCACTACCTGAGATTTGTGTTACTTCAGATATGTCAATGAGTACCTACAAATAATGTTTCACAAGATAGATATTTGAAGCAGGAGAATCACCATAAAAGCATGTGTGGAGGACAACAGGGTGCACTAGCACGTATTTTGAAGAAATTTTGAATTTCAAAGTTGGCATATTAATTTAATATCTAGAAAATATTTTGACTCATGAACATCTTTAATGTTTGGAGGATGAGACACCATATCTGATCGATGGAGAAATGCATTTTTCTTTAATAATTGTGGATTGCAGTACAAATCTGGAGCTCTTGCTCTTATCTGTCTGACTTGAATATTTATGTAATAAATATTAAGTAGTTGAAAACTTTTATTTCGATAGGATAGCCTAGATTAGTTGGAGGGAAAGACCTGAACAGCCCCTCTTGTATAAAGCTTTGTATTGTTTACCAGTAGAGGTTGTTGGCTCTCTAGTTGATGATGAGCTACCGAATCTATTGTATATGTTGTAGATTGTTGAAGAACATTTCATGAACCCATGTATATGAGTGTTGAATGAATATAACAGAGGAGCATTGACCCAAGTGTATGATGTTGTTGTGTCTATCTAGGTGAATGAATGGTATACTTTCTTTTTATTCGAAATTCTCTGTTATTTATTGTTCTTGTGGTTTATGAATACATTTACATGGTTGAATGTATGAGTCACTGTGAAGATTGAATACGTTTCAATTTTTTCTCTTCTATGAGCAAGTGCAAGGGATGCATGACCGAGTCTTTTTTTACTCGAAGCTCAGAAGAGCTAGCATGAAACTTATGTATGAAAAGAGTGCATAGGTGTCTGCAAGGAGTGCGTGACCAAGTTTATTTTGACTCAGATGTTGATCTGGGATAGTTGAAGTTGGCATGTAGGAGGAATTACACTCAGAGTCATATTGTTCAAGAGGAACAGTCAAGTGAAAAAGAACTATTGTAAGGAGTGCAAGGTCATCCTTCAATAGTTAAGGTTGAAGGAGGTTTTTCCACAACGAGTGTGTGATAGAGTCTCATAATCATAACCTCAGGAGGATTAGCGTGACTTTAGTCACAAAGAAGTGTTTGGAGAACAGTCACAAAGTGTGTGCCATCATCCACAATGAAATTGAGTTGTAGACGAGAACCTGTCATAAGGCGTGCACAGGCTAGAAATTCAACTAAGTGTCGAAGAAAGCGTTTGGAGGAACAATGAAAGTCGAGGAAATACAAGATTAGGAGGGAGAGCAGTGAGAAAGCTTCAAAGGGAAGAATCCTTTAAGGTTTCCAAAAATCCACGAACCAGATACGTTCCATAGGGAGGTGACATTGTTCTAGACCATCAGACCTAGGAGAATTATGCGGAGGTTGGTCGAAATCCACCTTAGCCACCCAGTTGGACAAGACACGTGGAGCGTGGAGATTTATTGTGGAGGTTTGGTTCTATGGGAGAACAGACGCAGAGGAAGTGTTGACTGCAAGTCAATCAGAGTGGAACAAGGAGCGATCTCGACTGTAGATCGAGTGGGAACGTGTCTCTCATCCTATATATTTGGAGAGGAATCACTTCGGGAGAAACAATTGGTTGAAATGGTTGGAAACCCTGAAGTCAAAGTTCCTAAGGAGATCACCACCAATGGTTGTTAGATGGAGCGCGAGTCATAGATATGGTTCTGGGCAGCTTCATCGATTCAGAGTTCGCATGGAAAGAGATTTGCTGCATCCAAGGTAGTCGAATTCCAAAGTCACAAAGCTCTTAGGAGGTTTCACTCTGGGTCATAGCCCGAGGTTGCATGGGGGAAAGGGCCTAGCTCAAAGAGCTAGCGCCCATTGTCATTAAAATTTCCAAATTACGGAACAAGGTCTTAATAGGAGCCCGCGTATCTCACAGGACCTATGACTTAGGAGAAAAGGGGCCTATGTATAGTGGTTTTGTGTATCAATAGGGACCCTAAGAGTAAACCCAACTCAATATTTTGAACTATCCTTGACCGGGAGGTCAAGAAACCCCCAAGAGAGAAGTGGGGTATGTGTCAGGTTGTATCAAAGCGAGCACATAATTGGTTTCTATAGAAAAGGAGACGAAGAAGTAGACTGATATGATTGAGTTGTATCAGAAACATCAACACGATGCTGCCTAGAAGATGTGTAGAGCCGCCCGTAGAAAATATAGGTATGGAAAGGAAGATGAGAGAACTTAGAGCAAGGATGTATGCCATGGAAATATCACAAAGAAGAGCACCTGATTTTGGAGACGTCAATGATGCAGAGAATGAAGAACTAGAAGTTGAAGAGGTTGTAGTCGAAGATGTTGCGGAAGAACTCTTACTAAAAGTGGTTGTCAAGTTGGGAACTAGAGCGAAGATTGACATCCCAATGTATGAAAGTTATTTAAACACTAAAGAATTGTTTGATTGGATACGAGCAATGGAAAATTATTTTGACTATAAATATGTCGATGAGGAGGATATGGTGAAACATGTGGTCACCAGGTTAAAAGGACACACAACACTGTGGTGGGATGAACTACAGGATGATAGGAGAAGCAAGGGAAAAAAAAATATTAAGAGTTGGGATATAATGGTAGCCAAACTAAAGGCTAAATTCATACCCAAATATTACCAGACAAACCTTTTCAGGAGATTGCAAAACCTGAGACAAAAGTGAATGAATGTGAAGGAGTACACGAAGGAGTTCTACAAAATGAACATGAGGGATGGACAAAGAGAGAGACAGACAAGGTGAAAGATGTCAGGTATATCAACGGTCTGAGATATGAACTCCAATACGAGATCAACATGATGATAGTTAGAACCATGGAGGATGCTTATTAGATCGCATTGAAAGTAGAGGAGAAATTGGCCAGAAAATAGAGTCAACGAGGTAGAGGAAGGAGTCCAAACAGAGGCAAAGGAATCTCCCACGACAAGGTGTAGAATTCCAAAGGTGAGACGAAAAAACCACATAGTCACTCTGAAAGAGGAGGAAGTTCTCAAGGGAGAGAGTTCGATGGTAGGAATTATTTTCCTTGAGGAAGAGGAATATGCAGAGGAGGAGAAGTAAGATGTTATTCCTGTGGAAAACATAGGGCACATGTCTTGGGAATTCCCTAAGAGAAAGAAAGAAGGAGATGAAGCTCACATTTCGGAAGCGCATAAGAGAAATGTTGAGGCAGAAGGTGCAGAAGATGGGAAATCCTTGATGATGAAAAAGATTCTTTTGAAGCAAGATCCAGAGATTGAAAATCTAGTGCAGAGGAACAATTTGTTTAGAACAACTTGCAAGATTAAGGATAGAGTTTGCAAGGTAATAATTGACAGTGAGAGCACTGAAAACTTAGTATCCAGAGAGATGGTAGATAAATTGGAGTTTTTAAACGACTGTAGGTCCAACACTATACAAAGTCTCATGGTTGCAAAAAGGTCACCAGGTAACGATAACTAAACAACACCTTGTTGAATTTAAAATAGGCAGATATAGAGATGATATTCTCTATGATGTGATTCCCATGGATGTATGTTATGTTTTCTTGGGAAGACCATGGAAATATGACAGGAATGTCATCCATGATGGGAGAAGAACTACTTACACCTTGGAGAAGAATGGTAGGACACACAAGTTGTTGCCAATTAAACATAATAAATTGAAGGAAAAATATAGCATGAGCATACTTCTCATGAGTGGGAAGGAACTCCTAAGTGAAGTTAAGAAGGTAGAAGAGATGCAGTTTGTTGTAGTGAGGAAGCCAAGAGTTATCCTTACAAGTACTTCTGTGGAAGATTTTCTTGAGGAAATTCAGGAATTGTTAGAGAATTTTGCCAACATAGTAGTGGATCAGTTTCCAAGCTCATTTCCATCTGTCAAAAGTATCATCCATCACATTGATTTGATACTAGAAGAAAGCCTGGAAAAAAAATCCACGTATAGGTTGATACCTCAGGAGAATGAGAAGTTGAGAAGGCAGGTTCAATATCTATTAGACAAAGGATTGGTTAGAGAAAGATTGATTCCATGTGTAGTACCAACTGTATTGAGTCCGAAGAAAGATGGAGGGTAGAGAATGTGTATAGACTCAAGGGCCATAAACAAGATCACCATCAGGTACATATTTCCATTGCCAAGGATGGATGACTTGATGGATTGTTTAAGTGGAGTGAACTATTTTTCAAAGATAGATTTGAAAAGTAGATATCACCAGATAAGGATGAGAGAAGGTGATGAGTGGAAAACAACATTCAAGACAAATGAGGGATTGTATGAATGGCTTGTTATGCCATTTGGCTTAACAAATTCCCCAAGTACTTTTATGAGATTGATGAGTGAAGTGTTAAAAGATTTCATTGGCAATTTTGTGATTGTATATTTGGCTTATATACCGGTCTTTAGCAAGAATAAAGAAGAGCATTTGAGACATTTAACATTGGTGATGAGAAGGTTGCAGCAAGAGAAGATATTGATTAATTTGAAAAAGTCCTCTTTCATGAAGACATAACTCATATATTTGGGTTTTGTGATTTCTTCAAATGAATTGAAGATGGATCCTAAAAAGGTGAAAGAAATCAGATAATGGCTGTCACCAAGGAGTATTTTCGAGGTGAGAAACTTCCATGGATTAGAAAGTTTCTATCGGAAGTTCATTAGAAATTTTAGCGGGATTAGTGCTTAAAGGATGGATACAGTGAAGAAAAGACACAAGTATTTCAAATGGATAGAAGGACCGAGAAGAGCTTCAATATGTTGAAGGAGAAGATAATAGAAAAACCGATTCTAGTTTTATAGATTTTGGGAAGACATTTCAAGTGAGATGTGACACGAGTGGAGTTTCAATTGGAGCGGTCTTGAGCCAAGATAATAGTCTTGTTTCATACTTCAGCGAGAAGATGAACGATACTAAGAGGAATTACTACACATACGATAAAGAGTTTTATTCCATAATTCAAGCCTTGAAGAAATGGAGGCATTAGCTTTTACCAAAGGAGTTTGTTTTGTATAGCGTTAATCAAGCTTTGCAATTCATAACCAAACAGGATAAATTAAACCAGAGACACGCTAAGTGGAAAAAAATTATGCAAAATTTCACTTTTTCTATTAAACATATTTATGGTAATGATAAAAAGGTTGTTGATGCATTGAGCAAGAGAAGTTTGATTCTGCAGGAATTTCAAGTGAAAACCTTCAGGTTTGAACACCTTAAGGAAATGTATCATGATGATCCACATTTTAGAGCATATGAAGCATGTGCAAATCCTGTGCTCAGAGAAAAAATCCAATGGGACAAATATTTGATTCAAGATGGATTGTTGTTCAAAGGTTTCTAGCTGTGCATACCAAAATGATCGATGAGGGAGAACCTGCTGAAGAAGAAACATAGTGGGGTAAAATCATGAAGCTGGGTAACACTTTTGCTTGTTTTATGACAAAAAAAACTGTATTTTCACAAGTTCTTCAACTTCTGGCATACAAAAGTATTTTTTTTATTTAGAATTTCACTTTACAGTAAAAACAAAACTT
>ML810204.1:284408-315907 GCA_009831015.1 Picea engelmannii
TAGGTGAATGAATGGTAGAATTATGGCTTCTTCAAAATTCTCTGTTATTTATTGTTCTTGTGGTTTATGAATGCATTTACAAGGTTGAATGTATGAGTCACTATGAAGATTTAATAAGTTTCAATTGTTTCTCTTCTATGAGAAAGTGCAAGGTGTGCATAGTGTCCCCAAGGTGTGCATAACCGAGTCTGTTTTGACTCGAAGCTCATAAGAGGTAGCGTGAAAATTATGTACGCAAAGAGTGCATAGGAATTCGTAAGGCGTGTGTGACCGAGTCTATTTTGAATCAGAGGTTCAGTTGGAATAGTTGAAGCTAGTGTGTAGGAGGAATTATGCTCATATTCATATTGTTCATGAGGAACAATCGAGCACAAAATAATTGTTGCAAGGAGTGCAAGGTCATCCTTTAGTAGTCAAGTTTAAAGGAAGTTTTTCCACAAGGAGTGCATGACAGAGTCCTAGAATCATAATATCAGGAGGAGTAGTGTGACTTTAGTTGCATAGATGTGGTTGGAGAATAGTCGCAAAGTGTGTGCAATCATCCACAGAGAAATTGAGTTGTGGAGGAGAACCTGTCGCAAGGCATGCACAAGATGAAAATTCAATTAAGTGTGGAAGAAAGTGTTTGGAGGAACAATGAAAGTCGAGGAAAGACAAGCTCAGGAAGAAGAGTGGTGAGAAATATTCAAAGGGAAGAATACTTTAAGGTTTCCCAAAATCCACGAACCAGATCCATTTCGAAGGGAGGCAAGATTGTTCTAGACCATCAGACGTGTGAGAATTATGTGGAGTTTGGTCAAAACTTGTCTTAGCCACCCACTTGGACAGGTCACGTGAAGCATCGATATTTATTGTGGAGGTTTGGTTCTCTGGGAGAAAGGACGTGGAGGAAGCATTGAATGCAAGTCAATCAGAGTGGAACAAGGAGTGATATCAACTGTAGATTGAGTGAGCACGTGTCACTCATTTTAAAGATTCAAAGATGAAACACTTTGGGAGAAACATTGGATTGAAATGGTGGAAAACCCCGAAGTCTAAGTTCTAAAGAAGATCACCACTGTTGGTTCTCGGAGGGAGTGGGAATCGTATATCTAGTTTCGAGTAGCTTCTTTGGTTCAAAGTTTGCATGGAAATAGATCTGTTGCATCCAAGGTAGCCTGATTCTGAGGTCATGAAGCTCTTAGGAGGTTTCTCCTCGGGTCATAGCCCGAGATCGCATTGGGGAAAGGGCCTAGCCCAGATAGCTAGCACACGTTGTCATTCAAATTTCCAAATTACAGAGCACAAGATTAACAGGAGCCCGGGAGTCTCACAGGACCTATGCCTTAGGAGAAAAGCGACTTGTGTATATTGGTTTTGGGTACTATCAAGGACTCAAAGAGTTGACTCGACTGAGTATTTTGAATGATACTTGACCAGAAGGTCAAGCAACCCCCAGGAGAGAAGGGGGGTCTACGTCAATACTCAATATGCTCAATAAGTGCTAATGGGAGTCTCTTTCTCTCTTATTTATACTCTCCAAGTGGATTCCTCTAGGGCTCATCTTCTAACTATTTTATCCAACTTCCGTATTTTAGGGATAACCCACTTTCAACTACTTTACCCACTTGTAACTACTTTATCCATAATTAGTAAACTCTCCACTTCTTGTTGCAACAAATTTCTTTTTAATTATTTTCTTATTGCAACAACTTTACCCATGATTTACTCCTAGTTAATACCATTTTCTCAAGTAAACTTCTTCTAGGAGATTCTAGACTAATTTACTTCTTTGTTGACCTTTTAGGGTATTCTAGATAACTCATGAGGGTTCTCCAACTTCCCTAAGCCATATCTCCTCAACTGTGAGGAAATACGTGGTGTACCACATATCACCAGAAACAACATGATGTGTACTATCCACCTATGATAGCATCAACTACAATTTCATTGATATTCATGTCATTATTTATCATTAATATTAGTTACCTTGACCACACCTATGGGTATATCAGAATGTGCTACCAAACTTCATCAACTGCACCCAATTAACTCACCATCAATCTCAATCATACAATTGACCAACATCTTTGGACCTCTCCAAGGGTTGACATCAATCTCTAAGGGTTTACATCAATGAAAATCAATTGTTCAAACCATCTTTCTAAACCAATTGTCCAACAAGTCTAAATGAGTTTAAATTCAAAATTTAAATGATATGTATCAAAATAGTTTTAAGTAACATTTTCTTTTCAACTACAAATATAATGAATAATAAAATAATGGTCTTTATATACTTGTATTCTATCGAAGAAGACATTGTTTCATTTGAGTGAATATAAACAATACATGGCATAATAGCTTTAAATGGATCAAAGTTAATTCTAGTTGTGAGAGAAAGAATATTTGAATTGATCCATTGAAGGAATCATCCATAACCTAGATTGACTATCAAGAATTTAGAATGCACATCAAAGAAGACTGATAGGAGCAATGACTAATGTTTAGATCTAAAAGTAATTGAGAACTTCTTTATTATTTTAGGTGGATTCATCACTGAGAAAAGAAATGGAACACTAAAGCATGGGGAAATACCAAACAGATATTTGTCAATTTATTCTCTAATATAGTCTATTCCTTGAGGAAAATCCACATATAAATACAAACTAAGTTGTCCCTATGAGGTGATTCTATTGCATAGAGTCTCCAATTAATGAACTCATGACTTAGTAACTGCATTCATGGGATACTAAATAATACTGTTCATTTTGCTAGATATTGATAAATACCTCCCAAAATCCTTTTCTTGAACCCCCCTGATCCAGGTGGATATTGGTGGCCACCCAACTATTCCAACTGGATCCTCTTGTCAATTTTTAGTTCAACACGTTCTTTTGTACTTCTTTGTAATTATGGTTTCTACACTTCTGCGGTTGTTTGAAGACCTACACATCTTCTAGGTGGATACTAGTGGCCTCCCACCTAATCCAACTAGCTTATTTTATATGTTTTCATGTCAGCACATGATTCTATACTTCTAGGGCCATTTTGGGCCCCTAAACAATGTTCTTTTGGGGTTCCACAATAAAACTCTAGATGGAGTCTTATTTTGACAGCATAAAGTCTAGTTCGTGAAAAGACCTTTCCAATGGGCTATCACGCACCTAAAATGGAGATCGTATGCAAAAGTTATGACCCCAGGAAGTTAATGCACTAACCTACCCAAATGGGGCCCACATGATTTTTTGCGTTTCATTTCCTACGGTTAGGTTTTTTGATGTATAGGATTTTGGAATTCAAGTTTATCATAAAAATTCCTTCAGAGCTTCATTATAATCATATTCTTGCAAATGATTGTAGCCTTCACATCTCTTCTCAGAGATAAAGATGCCACCATTCTAGCGAGTCTCACACTTTGTATTTTTATAGTCTCTTTACAATTATTTCATTAATAGAAATAAAGTGTTGTTGTATTTCTCTGTTTCTTGCAATTTTCATCAGTATTTCATTGGAATATCTCTGCTTTCATTTTGTTATGAAAATAATCCAAATTAGTTGTATCATAGCATGCTACTCTTGATCGTTTTTTAGCGCATGTCCCAATGAGGTCTGAGTATAGCTACTTGGGTCTTGAGCTTGTCTCTCTTGAGGAAAATCACTCTTTCACGCCCAAGAACCCTCTATGGAGGTAGAAAAGAAAAACAACAGAGCATGAGATTCTATTAACCTGTTCCTTGAGAAATCTCTCTCGCGGCAAAATGATGGAGAATTTTTCACACATCCTTCAACGTCTGTCGATATAAATAGGAGCATTTTCATCAAGCAACCATTTTGGAGGAACCTATCCCTTCAAGCTACAAGTTAATTTTGATATTCCAATATTTGAAGGTTTGATAGATACAAATGCCCTAGAAAAATGGTTAAATCTATTAGAAGGATATTTCTCTGTTCACAATTTCTCTGACAGGGAAAATATCATCTTCACATTCCTCAACGCTCTCACCCATGTCAAACATTGGTGGGAAACTTATTAGGAGAAAAGTTCCACACAGGAACCTGGAATATATGGGGTTGATCCCACTTGGTCAATTACTCAATCCCAATTATTAAGAAATATCATAAATCATAATTTAAATATAGGTTACCTCATGTGGACACAAGAATGGATAAAAGACATGTCTTTGTAGAAAATAGGAAAATGGTGCATATATATGAAGTAAAGTTGGTCAAGATAGACGACAAGATAAGGTCACTGAAGACAACAAAAAGGAGACCCAACAGAGCCCAAGAGGAGAGCTTCTAAATACCCAAATTCTCCACCCTTTACAATGGAGAGAGAGATAACTCTTGTTTATAGAGTGGTTCTCTTCTCTTATACATTGAATTATTACTATTTGCTAACTAACTCCATTAAAAGTAAAATAAATATTATAATAATGAATTAGACAGATCTCTTGTTAATCCATGGTTGACCATGTTACAACATGTGGAAATTAGTCTCTCCAAAGAAATTTTCCCTCATCCAAAAATAGTAGTAGTATGCACCAAATAATGTGCATGAAGGGGACACACCATGAAAAATAGGCATCAAGACAATTCAAATGCCAAGTGTCCACATGGAATGATCCCTCTAAGAATGTGCATGCATGCAACCACTCCACATGTGTGAATTCCAAGGTAGAAAACTCCATGGTGAATGTGCAAGATGCCAAGTGGATGGGGTATCCACAACAAAGTATCTGATCAATGCTTATCCTTCCCTTTCCTTTTTTTTCCTTTATTTCCTTGAATTTCCTTTCCTTTTCCTTGCCTTATGTTCCCTTTTCTTTCCTTTCCTTTCATTTCCTTGTCTTTCCATGCCATGCATTTCCTTGCATGCCTTTCTTTTCCATGCCTTTTCTTTCCACACCATGCCATGCCTTTCCTTGCATGTCATGCCATGCCTTTCCTTTACATGCCATGCCATGGCATGCCTTGTCTTTCCATTACATGTCATTCCATGCATTTCATTACCTTGTATTTCCATGTCATTCCTTGCGAAGCCATGTCGTTCCTTTCCATGCCATGCCATGCCATTCCTTGAATTTCCATGCCATGCCTTCCCATGCCCTGCCTTGCCATGCCATGCCTTGCCTTACCATGCCATATCATGCCATGCCTTGTCTTTCCAATCCTTTCCTTTCCATGCCATTCCTTTCCTTTCCTTGACTTTCCATGCCATGCCTTGGCTTTCCATGCCATGCCATGCCTTGGTCACCTCAACACTATAGTCATTTGGATATCGGATTTGATGCAAACCCCCTTGTTGATGACATTTTTGGTCAACAGTATTTATCCGACAAAGCAATGCCAAGCTCCCCCTTAAATCAAAATGCATGCGCAAAGTTTTGCCCAATCTCATTAAAGATGATGCAATGTTCATGACCCTTTTCTCATTTCTCACATTACTCATGTTGTCATATTTCACACATTTACACTATTATTTCTGAACCTTCATAAATCACTGTATCTTACCTTAACTTGTCTTCATAACCTTTTTATGCAAAGAGAATGAATAAATATTGAAGATTACCTATGAATATGACATCATCCCATATCTTATCACTTATTTTTCAAAGATTCCATACTTTTTACTTTTTATTTATGACATAAATCCTTTTGAGGCCGCCTATCCATACAAAGTGACGATCGACTACTAGTAAATTACTAATTAAGTAGAGCTCTTAATTAAGACTCTTTTTTATGTATTAGTAGAAATTCCTAGGCTCGTGGGCTACATGAGATAGTAAATAGAGTCTACTCTTATATTTATGAGTATATAGTTAATTTAATTTATAGTGAGCTTATAAGTTTATATCGTGCTCTGATATTCTAGAGGTCAGTAATAAAGGTCTGAGTCAACTCACTCGCTGAATAAGTAGTGGTATCATGTTGTTAGGATAATGCCATGTAACCAACAGCTCTAATACATGCTGCTTAAATAGTCTAATCTAACTATATACTTACCTCTAGTATTGGTTATACTTATATATAACTTATTCTAGATTTTCCATGTGTAATTAACAGAGCATTAAATTCTAATTAAGCAGCTTGGCCAAATGTATAGTATGCACGGTAAATATTAACCCAAGCATAGAATATTAATAACACACTTAAGTTGTCGAATATCAAAGCCACTGATAAAATCAAGCTGTAATTAATAACACATCTAGAGTTAAACTAGTATGGTAAACAAACGATATACTTTGCTTGACTGGTTCTAACCCTCTTTTTATTCATGTAATTACCATGGTGAGACTATAAAATTAATGTTATATAAATGTACAACGAAATTCATTAGACTTGGAAGTGTTGTACTCGCATTATTTAAGACCCGTTCTTTTTAACTATTATTACCATAATTTAACCTCGTATTCTATAGTTGTTATCCCATATGTTATTATTCGTACTAAGCTATGACACTATTGATCTATTTTAATTATAGGCAAGGGGCGGGTTAACTAAGGACAGAATAATTGAGTAAATGTAGTAGTTTATAAGGCAGAGTACCCATAGTATATAACACTGCTGACTAGCACAACCGCTAACTCATGACTGGTGAACCCCGAAAGGTGGTTGGCTGTTAAATTTCCGACTGGGGATTGTTGGTGATGCCGGCACAAAAATTTGGCCACCTTAATACCTTAATATTTTTTAATCAGGTAGACGTGGCAATAAGTTAGTGAACACAGTAATTTTTAAACATGATTAAGTAAATGTAAAAAAGTAAACATATAAACCGATGTCTTTATAACAACCCTTAATATTTTTTAATCAGGTAGACGTGGCAATAAGTTAGTGAACACAGTAATTTTTAAACATGATTAGGTAAATGTAAATAAGTAAACAAATAAACCGATGTCTTTATAACAGCTTGGAAGTTAATGGATGAAATCAGAGCCATTCATTTATTGTAATGACTAAGAATATTCTAGGCATATTTCATCTCGTCCATAGAAAACGTATTAAGAACTAAAAATATATTAAATATGCCCATTATCAATATGTATACACGTTTCGACGTAATTACACTATTATTCAACATAAGCATATTGCACTTACTCTTTTGTATGCAACAATGACTCCATATTTACTACCTCAGTAGCATTCAAGCTTACCTCGTCATACTTTAATATGAATTCCATGGTGCCATAGTTAAAGCAGCTCTATAAACTTAGTTGCTTTCCAGATGGTTCATGCACACAATATTCTCCCGTGTTACACCCTAGCCTGTTTTCATTATCAGATTAGGAGGAAATAGACATGCTTACCAGAAATGCCTGGAGTTTCATCTTCATTAATAATAGGTTAGATAGCACAATAATATGCAAATAACTCTTCTAATTCATGGACTATGAGAGCACTTAAAGAGATAACAAGGTCTCCTCAATTATGCGAGTATCATGCCAACCCAGCATCCGTAAGAAGCATGTTATCGTAGTTCATAACGACGTGGTATTATTTGATAAATTGTGAAGCAAGAGATGCAGAGAGAAAGAATAGAACAGAAAACAGTATATTAGAATATAAGAAGAAGAGTACAAAATGAGTATATGAAGAAGATCATGAAGAAGTAGTTATGCAAAGGGAAATAGCTGAGCTAAATAGGCTCAAGCAAATCAAGAATAGAATGTACAGTTGGCAGTGTACAGTCAGCCTGTTGAGGTTACATTATATTTAACACTCCCTCTTAAACTCAATAGTTACAAACATCAACACTGATTATTCCTAAGTGTTGTCTCTGAAAATCAAAAACCGATCTTCCCAGTGGCTTTGTAAAGATATCAACAAGCTGATCTCGAGAACCACATAATTGTAGTACAATATCACCATTATTGACTAGCTCGCGTATGAAATGAAAACGAGTGTCAACGTGTTTGCTTTTCTTATGAAATACATGATTTTTAGATAAAGCAATTGCTGAAATATTATCACAGAAAATAGGAGTTGGATCCTTTTATGTATGTGACATATCTTTCAATATTCTTCTCATCCACATAGCTTGACAGGAAGCTGAGGTAGCAGTGACATACTCTGCCTCTACAGAAGATATTGAAACAATTGGCTGCTTCTTTGATGCCCATGAGATTAGGTTCGTGCCCAGCTGAAAAACATGTCCAGATGTTCTTTTCCTGTCATCTAGGTTGCCTGCAAAATCACTATATGTGTAACCACAAAGTTGATTACTATCAGATTTAGTGTACCATAAGCCGAAATTGAGAGTTCCTGCAACATATCTCAGAATTCGTTTCGCCATTTTCCAATGAGAATCTTTGGGGGATTCCATGAATCTGGAAACAAGGCTAGTTGCATACTTAATGTCAGGCCTAGTTGTTGTACGATACAACAAACTGCCTACTAAGATTTTGTATAGGGTAGAGTCCACTGTAGGGCCTTCATCTTTCTTGCTCAATTTTGTGCCTAGTGGTTTGGGGGTTTCTGCTGGATTGCATTCTTCCATGCCGAATCTTTTGATGATATCTGCTGCATACTTTTTCTGACAGACAAAAATGCCTTTGGTTGATTGATCAATCTCAATCCCTAAAATATATTTCATGATGCCAAGATCTATCATCTCAAACTCAGATTGCATGGCATGTTTAAAATCTATTAACTCAAGATTTCCCGTATAGATCATGTCATCAACATATAAACATACAATCAAAATTTTACCATGCTGATCTGTTTTGGTGTAAAGAGTTGGCTCATTTTGGCTTCCGCTGAAACCACTTTTGATCAGATAAGTGTCAATTATGTTGTACCAAGCTCTTGGAGCTTGTTTTAAGCCATACAAGGCTTTCTTCAACCGATATACTTTGGTTGGCTTCTCTTGGACTTCAAATGCAGGTGGTTGATCGACATAAACTTCTTCTTCTAAGAAACCATTTAGGAATGCTGACTTGACATCCATCTGGTATACTTGCCATTTGTGTTGCGCTGCTATGGCCAATAGAGTCCTTACGATGTCTAATCTTGCTACTGGAGAAAAAGTTTCACCGTAATCAGTACCAGGTTGTTGTGAGAATCCTTTGGCAACAAGTCTTGCCTTGTGTTGTTCGATCTACCCTTTTTCATTGAGTTTAGTTTTGTAAACCCACTTGACACCAATACTCTTCTTGTGACTTGGAAAATCAACAAGATCCCATGTCTTGTTCTTTTCAATGGAGTCAATTTCTTGGTTCATGGATTGAACCCAATGTGGCTCCTTAGATGCTTCCTTAAAGGATGTAGGTTAACATGACATTAAAGAAAAAAGGTTGTGTTGTTCAAAGTCATCCAACTGCTGATGGATTTCTCTCAAACATTGAGTTCTCTGATTTTGTGGTTCGGAGAATGATTCTCTACTGGAAGTTGAGTTATCCTGAGATTTTTCAGGTTGTCTTTGTACCTGCAATCTTGGAAGAATAGTTTGAGGTACTTGTTGTCCTGAATTTTCTGCATTTTCACAACTTGGCAGCAATGAATTTTGGCTGTCCATTCGCTGATTTTCTGAATCATTCTAGAATTGATTTTCTAGAAATCTTACATCTCTGTTGAGAATTAGTTTCTTGGTGATTGGATTGTAAAGCCTATAAGCTTTAGATGTTTCACTATATCCAGTGAAAATACATTTCTCACTTATGTCATCAAGTTTCTTCCTTAATTCGGAAGGTATGTGAGTGTATGCTATGCATCTGAATGTCCTTAGATGTGCAAGATTGAGCTTTGTCCCACTCCATGATTCTTGAGGGACTTTTAGCTTTAGTTTGGTGGTTGGAGATCTATTCAGGAGATAAACTGAGCATGCTACTGGTTCACCCCAAAAAGTATTTGACAAAATTTTCTCTTTAAGAAGTGTTCTTTCCATATTCATTATTGTTTGATTCTTCCTTTCAGACAATCCATTTTTTTATGGAGTATACCTAGTTGTTGTTTGCATGATAATGCCTTGTGATTTGCAGAAATTTACAAATTATCTGGAGTTGTATTCTCCTCCTCCATCTGACCTGAGTTCTTTGATATATTTTCCACTCTGTTTTTCAGCTTCTCCCTTGAATTCTTTGAATTTTGCAAAAGTTTCAGACTTGTGTCTGAGAAAATAGATCCATATTTTTCTGTTGAAATCATCAATAAACATTAGAAAGTAAAAGCTACCACCTATTGACTCTGTTTGCATTGGTCCACATAGGTCAGTGTGAACAAGTTCAAGATGTCGGTTGGCTTGATTGGAAGACCGTGGAAAACTAGTTCTCTTATGTTTTCCAAGTATGCAAGACTCACATGAGGGAATTTTCTCTTTAAAGATAGGAAGACCGTTGACCATGGAGTTCTTCTGAAGAAGACTTAGACTCTTAAATGGTAGATGTCTAAATCTTGTATGCCAAACCATAGTTTCATTTAGGGTGGATGCACTTTGTGCATATGGTTGAATCAGATTTGCAGTTCTGAGGGTAAGGGGAAACATCCTATTTTGAGTTATGTGGATTTCAGAAATCAATTTTCTGCTTGGGATTTTGTCATATATCTTGCAAGATGCTCCCTCAAAAAGTACCTTATAGCCATCTTCAATGAGCTATCCTACACTTATCAAATTATGTTTTAGATCTGGAACATGATAGACATTGTTTATGTCTTTCTTTACATTTTGTTCAGTAAGAATAGGAACAGTTCCTTTTCCTTGAACTTTTACTAAGTAATCATTTCCAAGTGTAATATCAGATGAGATTGAAGAATCAATGCATGAAAGTAAATCTTTGTTACCTGTCATGTGATTGTTGCATCCACTGTCCAGCAACCAAATATCTTTAGGTTGTTGTTCAGTCTTGTGGCACGAAAGAAACATCCCTCCTGAGTTTTCTCCCGTGTGATTTGACACATGTGCTCTGCCCGAGAGCTGATCTGATTGTTTCTTCCTGCATTCAGATTCATAGTGCCCATACTTTTTGTAGTAATAGCATTGTATGCTTGTTTTGTCATTTGATCTTCTCCCTCTGCCTCTTTGAGGCTGGAAATTTCGATGTTGATTTTGTTGCTGATGTCTATGACCTTGGAAATTTTGATTCGGATATTGTTGTCTATTACCTCCACTGGAGTGAGGGTTACTTTGATTGCTCCCTCTTCCTTGGTGACCTCTGTTTCTTCCTCTAACTCTCCCTCTCTGGAAGGAGAATTGAGTTTTGAAAGCATTGGAGATTGACTCATCTGTGAGATGCAGTCTGGTGTCATGTGTCACCAGAGAACCAATTAATTCATCTGTGGAAAAACTTGACAGATCCTTGGATTCAAGGATTGTTGTTACAACCATTTCAAATTTCTTTGGTAAACTTCTGAGGATTTTCTCAACAATGCGTTGATCAATGATGGTTTCACCGGTCAATCTGATCTGGTTCACGATGCCCATGACTATGGTCATGAACTGATCCACATTTTCGGACTTTGTCATCCTTAGAGTCTCGAATTGCGTTCTCAAGGTCTGCAGTTTAATTGTTTTGAACCTATCATTTCCTTGGTAGGAAGATTTAAGGATGTCCCAGGCCTGTTTTGAAGTACCAGCGCCTGTGATTTTTGAAAAAATCGAGTCATCCACAGAATTTTGAATCCAAAATTTAGCTTTATTTTCTTTGTTTCTCTGCATTGCTTGAGCAATTTTCTGTTGATTAGTCATGGCAGACATGTCTGCTGGATCTGGTTCCACATATCCATGATCCACTGGATCCTAGCACTCTTGTGCTTGCAAGAAGGATCTCATCTGAAGAGACCAGAACTCATAGTTCTTTCCAAAAAGAATCGGACCCTGTGTTGGTCCTAAATTGCTAGACGTCGCCATCTTTTAAGGAATTCAACAAAACAGAAAAAAAAATCTTACTTACCTGTCTCCTGCGTGTAATTTGCAGTGGTTTCAGAACTCCATTAGACGAGACCTTTGAACTCTCCAACGTCTGATTGCCGAAACGTCGATTGTCGATGAGAGCTTATCGGCCTTGAATTGGCCCTTAGTCTCCGATCAATGTGACCACACACCTAAAGGTTAAAGCGCTACAGGATTTTCTGGTTTATTGTCCTCTTGAATCCCTAATCTCTGATTTATCGATTTTCCGATATGGCTTTTCTCACCTTAGCCCCTCCTGGCTATGCCCTAGTCGATGTGACCAGTTCTCACAAGATAACGGCCTTATCTTTCTTTTGGGGTTTTTGGCTTTGAAATCCCGATGTTCTCTAACTTAAGTTAGCCCTCTGGGCTAGACTCATGGTCCATGCGACCTTGCCTTAAATGACCACAGTCATACCTCTTTTCCGGGATTCGGGGTTTCGAATTTCGAAATGTATTGGATCTCTTGTCCACGGAATCCCCGATCTCTCGAACCCCGATATCCCGATAGATGACTTTTCCTTTCGGGAATTTTCCCGAATGCTTTGATCTCCTCCACGCATCCTCCGATGATGGACAGTCCTGATCTCTTCTCGTGATTTCGAGACTTCAAATGCTCTGGACGTCTCGTCTTCAAGATTCACGATTTTCCAAATCCCGTAATGCCGATGGACTCTCCTATCGGGATTTTTTTTCGAAGGCCTTGGTTTCTGCCACACATCCCAATAGATGGACGACTCAAGTCTTCTTCGGGGGTTTCACCGTGGAGATTCCCGATCCCTCATTTTGACGAGATGACGTCAACTGGGCCCCATAATGGAGCTTTTCCTCCTTTCGGGATTTCGTACTTTGCAATTCCGAAATGCTCGTGCTTCTTGTCCTCAAGATTCGCGAAACACCGAATCCCAATATGCCGATGGCCCTTTCCTTTCGGGACTTTCCCCGAAGGCCTAGTTTTGTTGCCATGTGTCCCCTCAAGATGGACGGTCCTCGTCGTTTTGCGATTTCGCGACTTGCGACTCCAAATGCTTTGTCAACTTGAAACCCCGGTAGCCGAGATGCCGACGGTTTCCGCAATCTCCGCCACGTGTCCAAAGGAATGGACGGTTGTGATCTTTTTGGGATTTCGAGACTTTTGTCGTGGAGTGTCGTGACCTTTTGTCAACAAGACCTCCGATATTCCGAACTCCAAAATGCCAAAATGATGGCACTTTGGATCTGTTGCCACCTGTCCCCTGAGATGGACGGCTCACAATCCTCTCGGGATTTTGCGATTTGTGATGTCGGGATTTCGCATATTGGGGTTTTGGAGAGCAGTCTCCTTCGCTTGTCCAACTCCCGATCCCCAATTTTGCGATTGGATCAGATTGACGGCTCATGATCTATCTCAATCCAACGGTCCATAATAACTCGTGATTTTGTAATTCATGAATTCTCACGGCAGTCTTCTGACCTTTACACCTTGCGAGTTGGAAAAATGTCGAGATCTCGCCATGTGTCTCTTGATGGATGGTCTAGATGATTTCGGGATTTCGCAACTTCGCAAGTCAAAATTTCTCTTGTGCACTCCAGAGGACTAAACCTCGTGCACTTTCTCACTGATCCAACGGCTGTCGATCCTTTGCAGAAGATCTAATGGCTGAAATTCTTTCACCTTTTCCGTGCTCTCCTCATCCCTTCTGAACTGAATTTCCGCCTCAGATATTTTCAGAGGACGGATCTCACTGCTGTGACGGTTATTCTTTGCTCCTTAGACACGATCTTTGCTACATTTGCAAGGATTTTCTTCCTCGGAAGAAAAATTCGTGAATCTTTCAAAGATTTGAAAGAATTTCACAAGCTCTTTGTTCTCTGCTACAATCTTAGATAAATTTGAGCGATTTTCGAGATGCTTTAAATGCTTTTTCTTTCTGCAACTATCTTTCATGAATTTGACCAAATGCTTTGAATTCTTCAAGAGTTCCCGCCTCCTATAGCTCTTCTTCGTGAATCTTTGATGATTCTTTGAAAATTGAACAAGAATCTTTACTATTTTTTCCCTCTCAGTCTCTTCTTCCTTCTCGTGTTTCTGCTTCTTAAAACTTTCGAGCGTAGTACGCTCTGCGACCTCGCGTGAGCTTCTTACGCTGATCTTTTGAGCGTATGAGCGAACAATTTCCTCGTGGAAGTTTCCTGCGAGGATCTTTCAAGAGTATGACAGACAACTCTCCAAGCCTTGTGAAAAGTCTGTATCGAATGCTCTCAAGATCCGTGTAAGCTCTGCGCTGTTTTGAGGATCGTGTTGCTCTCCAGCCTGTGTGAAGAGGCTTACTACTGTAGCTCTGATACCATGATAAATTGTGAAGCAAGAAATGCAGAGAGAAAGAATAGAACAGAAAACAGTATATTAGAATATAAGAAGAAGAGTACAAAACGAGTATATGAAGAAGATCATGAAGAAGTAGTTATACAAAGGGAAATAGCTGAGCTAAATAGGCTCAAGCAAATCAAGAATAGAAAGTATAGGCCAGAACAATTGGCAGTGTATAGTGACCCTGTTGAGGTTACATTATATTTAACATTATTTATCCTGGTCAAGTACTCTTATTTATCCGGTATAGTTCGGATTAACCACTCAAACCGGTATAAGCTTACCATAACACATGGTGCTTAGAACTTCTCAGGCTGGTATGGGTCATCACGCCTGGTATTGTCGAGTTTTAAGAAAGTAAGATGTAAGAGCTAGAGTACCATGTCTATTTCAAGTATACCCTGTATAAGTTCAGCAGGCGTCATTACTCCAGAGATCTGAGCCATGGTTAGTGACGTGTCATTAGCAGGATAGGACTACTTAATAAATCGTACAATAGTCGTTATACCTATATGACTCGGCAATAATAATCTTTGTTACCAGTAAACTATATAATTAGACTGAGGATATGGTAATGTTAATAGGATCAGCTTGAGAAAGTGTACTGGATTTACTAGTGGATATCAAGCAGTAATTCTAGAAGGTGGAAGCAGAAAGAATGGTAAATTAAGGCCAAACACTAGTTGATGTTGGAACAAGAAAGAGTTTCACTATACGGCCGACATGAACTTAGTACTTAGATTGACCTGCTGAATACACCAGCCGAGTTCAGTGAGAGTCTGGAATAATAACACTCAGATTGTCGCTAGCTCTATGCTCTTTGTAAGACGTGTTATCAAGTGAGTAATAAGCTGTATGGATTCTTTTACTGACTAAGCAGGTGATGTAATTGCTTAGAGAAGTCCCAATTTTTTGCTGTATAGAATATGAGCCGTAATGCTTAAGGATCTTTTTGAACTATGGATTATGGTTCAGCAACAAAATTATGAATACAACAGTGGTCTTAGTTGCACTATAACGCTGTAATCATTGGACTAAGCAGTGTAATTAGGGTTAAACAAGTAGCTGAACTCAGGTGAAATATGTTGTTGTTACTTGTAGTTATCTGTAAATACTAGTCTATGTCATAACGGGAAAGAGAGTAATTTACATAAACCCTTGCTTGTGCGTTAACTAATATATACAATGATCCATAGCAGGTAAGCTTAGTCCGCTTAATGTTCTAAGGGGAATAATCACTGGTTCATTACCTGAGACTACTTATTCATCAGGTAACATAATGACACCGCTATATCAAGGGAAGATAGATCAATCAGCTATTATTCACTCTAGTACTGGTTTAACTAACACGTTGTAATTACAGGCTTATCTAGTGTTAATTAATGTGTTTGACTTTCACGTTTGTAAATCAAACAACTACTACAACTAGAGTTAGGCACATTCTAGCATAGACCATGCATTGGAATTTCACCACCTGGGTACGAGTAAAAGAGCTCGCATACTACCAATATTTGTTATGATTCTTGTAGTTACTATAACTTAATCTAAGCTATCATTTATGGGTCTGGATTATGACGTTAAATCTCTAAGCAAAGCCAACTACTTAAGCTGACCAGGCTGGAAAACTAGAACTATATGTAGTTAGATGTGACCCTGATTCTCTCCTCGTTAAGAACTCTTGATTCCATGTTCATTTATTAAGTATAATAGAGTACTTAATCAAGGTAATAGAGCTTACATAGTAATTCGACCTGATGCTAATAATCCTTGGTCCATGTAGCAATCTAGATCAAATATTAATGCAGAGCTCTGTCATATTAACCACGAGAACAGAAAGAGTCGACTTGCACTTTTCTATATTAATCTATCCATGTTATTATAACTAAGCTTACCCGCTTAGCAAGCTTAGAAATAATATTTTCAACCCGCGTTAATCTGATTTCTAGTAAGTAGTCGGGTGTCATTACTATGTAATCCTCATAACTTACCTTATACTAGTAGGCTTACATCTAGTATTAATTCAGTGACTAGTTACAGGGTACTTACTGCTTGTTTCTACACCTGGATACTATTACTTATGGGTGTTCAAGGCAATGGCAAACCATTACAGAGAGATATATTAGACGTTAGCCTAACATAGAATCAAAGTCCATGAAACTAGAAAAGGTGGTTATAGACCACCTATGCTATTAGTTAGAGTCGTACCACGGCCAATAGTGAATAATACTCTATGCATTGTGAACAAGGATGACATCGCTAGTACTCACCCGCCTAAATAATTTACTATAACGTGTCCTGTAGGACCAAGGGGATAAATAGATTAACTGACATGAAACTCCTAGGTTGTAATAATCATTGTACCATGGTCTAGTATGCATAACCTTTTATTAGTTCTTTATCTATGGTATGAGTTATACCAAGCTCATGTAGTTGGGTAATAGGCTTATGAATCAATTGATCTTGCAGCACAAACTTGGTAATTTCTCTGTATGAGCTAATTCAAGTATGACTAACCATGCCGTGTTCATAAGTCGGGTCGGGTTATGGACATACTGTTATGGACATACTGTCATCTACTAGGCTCGTAGATTTTAGATTTTTTGTTGTCTACTATGATTATTGGGCTTGTGAATGTGGTTGCCACGATAGTATCAATTTTTAGTGTTTACAGGAATTAAATTTTTGGAAGAGCTATCGTGTTTTGAAAAGAAGAGCTCCTTCTTTGTTGTCTACTATGATTATTGGGCTTGTGAATGTGGTCGCCACGACAGTATCGATTTTCAGTGTTTACAGGATTGGAAGAATGTTTCTCTTCATGGAGGGAGGAGTTCAAATGTTCTTCTCTCAGGCATGTGCTTTTTGTTTAATTTAACTGATTGATTATGGGCCTCTATGAGTACTCCTAACAAAAGGGCCGTGAGATTCCATGAAGTATGAAGGAGCAATGCAAGGTCCCGAAAACCTACGAGGAGGCCCCATTTGTTAGTACAAATTTGTATGGAATTGGATACAACAATATGACTCTTTTTTTATTTGATTTCTTTATCTGTTTTGTCCTTTTCCCAGAATTTTTAAGGTCCGATCCAGGCAAAACTCTCTCTCATATATTTGGGATCAGTGGGGGTTCTCTTTTTTATTGCATTTTCTGTTTAGATTTGTACAAGTATATTGTTTTATCCACTACCTGTGAGCTTCATACCGTCTATGAAGGTCTGGAAACGCCTTATCTGAACATAGCGAAGGTTTGACAATGAATTGGGAGGATCCCAGATTGAGAATGTTGTTGAATTCCCCATTGGGTGAGTTGGTTTCGGCATTTGGCTTCATCGCCTTTGGGCTAATGGATGAGGATCCTATTGTGGGTGTCTTGTTGATCGAGTTCTATCATTGATTTGGGGATGCCCAGTTAAGAATTCTCTGGTGGGTGACAATATTTGGTTGGGTTTTGATGTAGGAGCCAAGGCCCTGATGCGTATACAATGCATATCTATCTGTATGGATTAAATATAATAGATATACAATTCATATTTGAAATCCATGCGTAGCATCATCCAAGCAGTTGGATCTGAAAAATGCATGAAGCATTTCCTTCTTGTTTTGGATAATCTGGAGGTGCCCACTTGATAAACAAATCGTCGTCTTCTTCTTCTAGCAGCATAATGACACAGAACTTGATAACTTCCCTATATCAGACCAAAATGGCAGGAATCTTCAAATTTGTGACCATAACATGGTGGAAGAATGTAATGGGCTACAGCCTCAGTGTCCTTGTCAATGACCGGAAATGTTGATATGAATCCATGGTTATTCTGGAGAAAGAACAAATCCAAGAGATTTGATGTCAAGGGGAAGAAGATGGAGGTGTTCTGGGATGTGAGCAATGCTAAATATTTGTGTGGGCCTGAGCCGCAGAAAGGCTTCTATGTGGCTGTGATATGTGAGAAGGAGATAGTCATGTTTTTGGGAGATATGCAGGATGAGGCCTACAAGAAAACCCATGCAAGGTAGTCATTCTTTGAGCCTACGTTGTTGTCTAGAAAAGAGCATGTGTTCGGGAAGAGATATTACACAACAAAGGCATAGTTTGGTGAAAGTGGAAGGACTCATGAACTTTTGATTGAATGCCACACAGGGGGATCCAAGGAGCCAAGATTGCATGTGAGAGTTGACAAGAAGTTGGTGTTGCAGGTAAAGCACCTGATGTGGAAGTTCAGGGGAAATCAGAAAATTGAGGTTGATGGAACCTCGATACAAATTTTTTGGGATGTGCACAATTGGCTCTTCAATCCCAGCAATGGCCATGTTATCTTCATGTTCCAAACTTACTGCAATAATATATTAGACAATACTCGGACTTCCAACAATGCTACTGTCCCTTGTCAATCTCTTCCACCATCTATGTTGCAGTGGCCTACTCCATTTGCATTCAATATCAGAGGCCATGATAATGAAGGATCTATGCAGGCCTATCTATGGACTAGTTAATCATTCAATGAAATAGCATAACAATATACTAAATACTAATTGACTAAATCACAATATCATAGAAAGAAGAAAGAATTGTAATTGCACAAAAAAGGTTGCGTTCACTGTGATCAACCTTGATCTTTATAACAATACATAGCCTCATAGAACAAACAATTAGCTGCTCCTGATTGAACGCTTACAACAATTGATTTTAGAAAACTACTCATTCATTTTGCATGCATTATTTAGTCGGACAATCTATATCTGAATACTATTTGACATAAAATAAAACTGTAAATAGAATGCATCATGTGAGATGATTGAAAAGACTGCATCAATTACCAACATACTCCCCCTTGATGCTGAGAGGGCTCACAATCTGATCTCGAAGTTTTAAAAACTGGACTTTAGCAACTCCCTTAGTGAAAATGTCTCGAAGTTGTTCTTGGATCTTTATATACATTAGTTCTACTTCCTTCTTCTGCACCAAATCTAAGTTGTTCTTGGGTCTTTATATACATTAGTTCTACTTCCTTCTTCTGCACCAAATCTCTAATGAAATGATACTTTAAATCAAAATGTTTTGTCCTGCTATGATGGACTGGATTCTTGGCCAATTTGATGGCACTAGTGTTATCACAAAATATCACTGTAGGATGAATTTTCTTCTCTCCAATTTCTTCTAGAACTTTTCTAAGCCATAATGCTTGTGTACCTGTTGAGGTGACTGCAACATGTTCTACTTATGTGGATGAAATTGAAACTATACTTTGCTTCTTCGAGCTCCAAGTAATCAACCCCAAACCAAAAGAGAATCAATTACAAGATGTAGACTTTTGGTCATCCAAACTACCTCCCCAATCAGAATCACTAAATCCAACAAAATTAAACCTTTTAGAAGTGTAGCAATGAATACCAAAATTTAGAGTTCCTCTCACATACCTCAAAATCGTCTTGGTTGCCTTCGTATGTATTTCATATGGCTCTATCAAGTATCTTGAAACAAGAGAAAGTGAATAAGCAATATCAGGTCTTGTGTGGGTTAGAAACACCAAACTTCCAACAATACTTATGTATGTTGCCTCATCAACAATTTCAGCACCATCATCTCTACACAACATAATTCCATGAGCAGTTGGAGTGGAGGCTGGTTTACTATCTACCATATCAAATTTCTTCAACATATCTTTTGCATACTTTATTTGACAAATGAAAATTTCATCCTCATTTGGATAAACCTCCATACCCAAAAAATATTGCATGAGACCCAAATCTTTCATCTCAAATTCATTCATCGTAGCAATTTTGAATTCATCATTTATCTTAGAACTACTACCCATATATAATAAGTCATCAACATATAGACTTACAATAAGAATACCATGTTCTTCTTGTTTGTAGTAAAGTGTAGGTTCACTTTTACTTATATTGAAGCCACTCTCCTAAAAATATCCATCAATCCTAGCATACCATGTTCTTGGTGCTTGATTGAGGTCGTAAAAAGCCTTCTTCAACTTGTATACTTGATGTTCTTTTCCTTGCACTTCAAAACCTTGTGGTTGTTCCAAAAACACATCTTCTTCTAAGTACCCATTCAAAAAGGCACTTTTCACTTCCATGTGATGAATGCTCCATTTCTTCTTAGCTACTAATGAAATCATCATTCTAACAATCTCTTGTCTTGCTACTGGTGCAAATATTTCTTCATAATCAATTCCATACCTCTGTGTGAAGCCTTTAGCAACTAATCTTGCCTTGTGTCTTTCAATACTCTCATCACTATTGTACTTAGTAGTGTAGACCCATTTAGTACCAATGTTTTTCATGTCATGTGGAAGTTCTGTAAGCTCCCAGGTATCGTTCCTTTGAATATAATATATCTCTTCTTTCATTGCTTGCAACCAGACCTCATTAGTACATGCATATTTAAAACATGATGGTTCAAAATCACCCTTGGAAAGTAAATCAAAATGTACTGTCTCACCTATTGGATTTTCTTCATGTGTTGGACTTTTACTCCTTTGATAAATGTGACTTAATCTTCTTACCTTCCTTGCAGAACTTGAATTTGATGTTGGGCTTGCACTTGGAACTAAAGAATTAGATGAGGGGCTGCTTGGTGGATTTGTAGCACTTAGAACTGAAATATTAGTGGGCTGCTCATTATCAATATCATCAATAATATCCTTATCCAAAACATATTTAGACATATCAACATGGCATTTTTTATGACCATAAACTTCCCCTTCATAAAAAATTACATCTCTTGACGCAACAATGCTATTAGTGAGGGGATTATACAATCTATAAGCCTTACTTTGTTTACTATATCCAACAAAAATGCATGACTCACTTTTTGGATCTAACTTTTGTCTCTTTTGATCAACTACATGGACATAGGCTACAAAACCGAAGACTCTGAAATGACTAACATTAGGATTTTTTTCATACCATGCTTCATATGGAGTCATCATATCAAGTGCAATTGTGGGACATCTATTGAGAATATATACAAATGTAGCAACTGCATCACCCCAAAAAGAATTGCTTAATCCCTTGGTTTGTAACATACTTCTTGCCATTTCCACCACTGTATGATTTTTCCTCTCTTCTACTCCATTTTGTTGAGGTGTGTAAGGAGTGGTGAGTTTTCTTTTGATGCCATTGATATCACAATAATTCTGAAAAGCTTTTGAGCAAAGTTCTCCTCCACGATCAATCCTTAAGCACTTGATTTTACAACCTCTTTCATTTTCCACAAGGGCTTTAAACCTCTTGAATGTATCAAAGGCTTCATCCTTAGTCTTCAAAAAATAAACCCAACACTTTCGTGAGTAATCATCAATAAAAGTAATAAAATATGATTACTTACCCAAACTCTTTTTCTGCAGAGGACCACAAATGTCTTAGTGAACTAACTGAAGTGGATAATGGGCCCTCCATGCATTTCCTTTTGAAATTTTTTCTCTTGCATGATCTCCTTTAGCACATCCTTCACAAATATCCTTCTGTTCTTGAACCTTAGGCAAAATATAAACTAATTCTTTTGATGTTAGAAGATTGAGACTATGAAAATTCAAATGTCCATACCTGAGATGCCACAACCAACATTTTTCTTCATATGCCATATTGGCAAGATGGTTGTTATGTTCTCCAAAAATCAATGAGAACATCCTATTCTTTGACATTGGAACCACTGTAACCACCCTATTGCCTCTATTCTTATCATAAATTGTACATTGTTGATTTTCAAACACCACCTTATAATTTGTGTCACACAATTGGCCAACACTCAATAAATTATAATTTAATTGTGGAGTGTAATAAATTTATTTAACACTTTTCATACCTTATTTAGTATGGACTTCCATATCTCCTTTTGCAACAACCTCCAATGCTTTGTCATCACCCAGCATGATCTAGGATTTGAAACTCTCATCCCTTGTAGAAAATAACTTCTTATTTCCTGACATATGGTTAGAACGCCCTGAATCTAAATACCAAATATCTTTAGTGCCATTTTCATCTTTGTCATAAGATAAAAATAAATTGTTTGAAGAGGCTTCATCACCTTCTTCATCATAATTAACACCCTTTTTATTATCTACAATCCCTTTCAAGGTGACCATACCTTTTACAATAATAACACTCGATATTTCTTTTATCAAATCTGTCTCTGCCTCTTCCTCTTGAACCGCCTCTTCCTCTTGGATAATTCTAATTTTGACCTCTACCTTGGCTTTGGTTTCTTTTGATGCTAGTGGTGGCATATTCATTCTTTGTAATTTGCAATTTTGAAGAAAAATATTTCTCCCCACTTTCTCCAAATGAACCTATCAATCTTTCTTCATGAGACATAAGAGATCCAACTAGATGATCAAGCTAAAGAGTAGAGAAATCCTTGCTTTCTTCAATGATTATGGAAACATGGTTCCACCTTGGTGTTATAGACCTCAACACCTTTTTAATCAAAACCTCTTTGTCCACAATTTCTCCAAGATTAGCCATCTTATTGGCTACATCTTTTACTCTCACACAATAATCACTTACATTTTCATCTTCTTACATCTTCAAATTCTCAAATTCTCTTTTCAATGTCTATAGCTTGACAAATTTGACTTGATCACTGCCTTGGTAAGCTTCTTGTAGAGTTTTCCAGGCATCCGATGCTATCTTTGCACCTTCAATTCTTGGAAACAAGATTTTATCAAGAGCAATTTGAATATGAAATAAAGCTTGAGAATTCTTCCTTCTAGATTCCTTCTTAGCTACTCTATCATTTGCATTAACAGTGGTCCAATATTCTGTCTCTCCATAATCCATTTCTAAAATCTCCCATAGATCTTTCCCTATCAAAAAAGTCATCATCTTGATGCACCAATAATCATAATCACTTCCATTAAATTCTGGAATGGGCAATGAATTAGAGTTTTCCATGATTACCCTAAAACAACAACCATCTCTGATAGCAAATGAAGGATCTATGTAGGCCTATCTATGGACTAGATAATCATTCAATGAAATAGCATAACAATATACTAAATACTAAATGATTAAATCAAAATATCATAGAAAGAAGAAAGAATTGTAATTGCACAAAAAAGGTTGGGTTCATTGTGATCAACCTTGACCTTTATAACGATACATAGCCTCATAGAACTAACAATTAGTTGCTCCTAATTGAATTCTTACAACAATTGATTTTAGAAAACTACTCATGCATTTTGCATGCATTATTTAGTCAGACAATCTATATCTGAATACTATCCAACATAAAATAAAACTATAAATAGATTGCATCATGTCAGATGATTGACAAGACTGCATCAATTACCAACAGATAAGGCCTTCAAGAGTAGCTCATCATCATCTTCCTCCGTGAATTCGAGCTCTTCAGTGTTTCAATGGGAAAGCATGGAGACTGACACAGGAAGCCCATCAGGCTTCTCCTTATTTTTGTATGCATGTAAGAATGAGTAGGGCACTGATTAGTATTACTATTATCAGTGCTATTACCGACCTTTCTTTCAAATATTTGATTTTTGTATATATAATGGCACAGTCTAGGCTGCTTTATGTTTTCTTTTTTATCCTGATAAATATATGATTGATTTATTGAAGCCTCATGATATGGAAGCTTCTAAGACATGAATAAGTCCATTGTCTAGGTTTCTTTGAGGCCGAGTACTGATCCTCCTGCTACTACTTATGCCAGTGGCAACGATGGACCAATAAATGACTTCATTAGGAATTTCACAAATCGAAACACTTTCAATTGATTGTCCAAAGGGGAGTTAGTCTCTTCATTATTTTTTGTGTTGGTGAAGTTCAGGGTTAAATTTAATTTTATGCTTATTAGCTATTCATATATTTTCAAGGTTTCCTTGATTTGTCAAAGTTCAGGGCATGATAATTAATTTCATGCTTATTGAGTATTTACATTCTTTGGGTGAGAAGTTCTCACAAGACATATGAAGCTAACATGAAATATTTGTCCTACAAGATCAAACCCACTCTATTTTTGGTGCAAACAAACTAATGACATGGGATTTTCACCAGGTAACACAGTTAGCTTTCATGGCAGTGACCAACATTTATTCTCTTATAATGCATTACAGAGACCAAGAATCTAAAATCTTATAACCAATGTGCATAGTGTTAATTAGATTCTTTATAAATTGTGTGCATTGTGCTCTGAAATGGATTTACAAGTTATAAATTGGTGTCTATTGTCAATCTCTATTTTCACTATCAGAAAATGATGTGGCTTATGCTAGTTTTATGAAACTTATGTGTTTTGTATAATATTCAGAATCACTTCAACTCTTGCCATGCCTGTGAAAGTAATCAATCTTCGTACCATATTTTTTTTTAAAGGTGGATAATCAAACAAGGTCGTTTAGTTGTCTGGCTCAGGTTGACTAACCGTTTTGGGATTTTGGATTTTGTGTGTAGGCTCTTACTATCATTGAAGCAAGATAAAAGACAATTTCAACTTGACTTTGTAATCAATCTTGCATTGAATCTCAGAAATGTTCCTTGCCCAAATGTTTTGATTGTCTTATGATGTTTGGAGTCTCTAAATCAACCTTTAAAATTAAAAAAAACCCAAATTTCATTTATTGGGAAAAAGAATTTGAGTATGAACTTTTTTTTAAGTATCAATAAGGATTTTGATATAAAAAAAAAGTTTTTTTTTCTTCAATGCATAAAAGTGTTTTTTTTCCCTTCACTACTAGGTATATTTTTGAGTTAAGAGGATCTTCCTATATATCTTAACATGAAGGAAGATGTATAATTTTATGTTCAATGGACATTAATATATATATATATATATATATATATATATATATATATATATAAACAAATTTATCAATGGATAAGATATTAGCTAGGGAAAGGGGAAAGTTATTTTTGCAACTTCAAATCAAATATTAAGAACAAGATTATATATATATATATATATAGGTCTAAGGGGAAAGTTATTGTGCGACTTAAAATCAAATATTAAGGACAAGATTATATGCATTAGCATCAACAAATATATGTGATACATGGGTGTCCCTTGCTAGATCATGGGGAATTATTTTTCCCTACATATTAATGGTGGTTGGGTCATCTCCCTAATGTATTTAATATGTATTAAGTTTGGTAGGTTGAAGGGCACCACTTAGCTATGTTTGAGATGCTAAGCCTCATTTTGGTGGTAGTTGAACTTTATTATGGGGTCTTTAAATCTTGGAGACAATGTTTTGAAAGGAAAAATAAGAAAATAAGTGGATGAGAATATAACGTAGAGGAACATAAAAGAATAGAGGAGAAGGAAAATGGGAGGAAAAATAAGCGGAGTAGAGGATGAAACTGGCAGTGATAAAAACATAAAACCCAAAGATTAATTAAACTTGGTACAAGATTCCTCTTTGGACTTTGTAATCTTAGTTGAGACTTAGACTAGAAACCACTCCCATTTTTAATGTTATGAAGAAGAATATTTATCCATGTAGTTATTAACAATAATAGTTGAATCCCATTGAGGTATATGCATGCACACTGATGAAATATCAATGTAATATAAATGTCGGTTGTGTAAATTTGGTTCCTCCCTTGGTGTGCTTGATTACTTTAAATATTGTATGTTCCTCCTTTAATAGTTTTGTGCTTTGAGCATTAGTTTTGGAATCCCGATTGGTTGTTCCTTGCATGCCACCTTGAGTTACATTAGTGTGTTATTAGAGTATGTTTGATCCCTACATGTGATTGAAGAACAATTTCAACCAAGGAGAGCTTGCTAGGTAGAACTCTTGTGGGGAGAAAAACAATTCCAATAAAGAGAATTTGTTGGGTAAAGTTATAACAAGAAGAATTACACAAGAGAACAACAATATGGAATACATAAGGGGAATATTTACACAAGAGAACAACAATACGACACACAGAAGGGGAGTAGTATTACCAAAATAGGGTAGAGGGTAGTATGTAGGATATACAAATGAGATTGTCGAGATGTTGATGGCTATGTTAGCTAGAATGGATGCCATGGAGGAAGCTCAAGGAAGAGGGTATGCAATAGATATTCATGATGTGAGTAATGAGGAGAAAGAAGCAGAAGTACCACAATAAGAAGATGAGGAAGTTGAAGCCCCACAAGAGAGGATTATCAGTGCATTGATAGAATGGAGAGGTAGGTCAAATATGGAAACCCTACCTACTTGGGGAGCTTAAACCTAGAAGAACTGATAGATTGTAATATAGCTAGGGGGGTACTATGGGGTACCTAAGAAGGTACCCAAGGGGAATAATAATAGTTAGGTAGTTATGTATTATTTTGTATGGAGGCAATTTCTAGTAAATAGGGCCCAATGTGGTAGTGTGAACACAATGAATGTAATAAGACTTACTAGAAGGTTCCACCTACTACAATGTTCCTAGGAGGTAGATAATATTATAAACAAGTAGAAGCAATGTAATTGAGATGGTGAAGTGTATTGTAATTGTAGCAAGCAGGGATTACTTGTGGAGTGCATTCCTTCCTTAAAGAATAATATATGGTGTTACCCTACCTCAAAGGTTCTCTCTAATTCACATGTTCATTATTTTATGTGAATGCTTTGATTTATTTATGAATTTAAGGGTTTAAATATCTATACTTTATTTCAGATCCATTGAGTACATAACATTTGGTATCAGAGCATTCACATAAACATTTATTATTCCTTAAGGAAGGATGCACTCCTCAAGCAATCCTTTCTTGCTACAATAAGAATACACTTCACCATCTCCATTACATTGCTTCTACTTATTTATAGTAGTATCTACCTCCTAGGAACATTCTAGTAGGTGGAACCTTCTAGTAAACCTTCTTACATTCATTGTGTTCACACTACTACATTGAGTCTTATTTACTAGGAATGAACTACATACATAAACAAACATAGCTACCTAACTATTATTATTCCCCTTGAGTACCTCCATATGTAACCCATATTACCCCCTTAGGTATACTAAAAGCCACCTATCACACCATGTCAACAAAAGAAAATTTTTGTTTAAAAAGAAAAAAACAATAGTTTGGAGCCAAATTCCTGTTTTGGCCATAACAAGTGCATATGAACTTGGATGAACATGAAATTGAAGGTGGATATACACATTGATGTATATTGTAGAAGTATTGGTGAGGGTGGTTTGCAAATTTATCTCCAAAATTCATGAAATTGAGAATCAATTGTGTTTGAAGAACAAGAGGGTACTCATCGACATGAGCTCAATGGAATATGAAATTTGGAAAATAAGGAGTAGGAGTAGGCATGAAGGAGAACCTAGTTGGGTATTTGATTATATTCCAAGGGGTTTGAAGTGGAAGTGGAAAAATAGGGCTAAATAGATGAATAAAGCATGGTACATTTGATTGTTAGTTAGTAAGTTAAGGTTGGACTAAAGATGGTTGAGTCATTGGAGTCAACTGGCAATCACTGGAGTCAACTGCCATCTAGTCTTAGTTAACTGGCCATGTGGTCATCAATTAACTAGCCAAACTAGAGTGAAATGAGGAGGATATCACTCACACATGTGGAATGCACCTTACTGGTGATCATCCCAATGAAAGTGTGCATTAGTGGTGATGATCTCAAGGTTAGCATGCAACACTTGGTGATAAAACCAAAGTTGACATGCAACACTTCACTGAACTAGTCTAACTAAATGGTAACTGAGAATTGAATGGAGGGTATGTGGAACCCTTGTCTAGGGGAGAATATCCTCAAAGAGGGAAGAATATCTCAGACCAAGGGACCCTCAACATAGCCAAATAAACTTAGGAAAATAAAATGAAAGTAAAATTCTAGGTGTGTGTAATATCTCCAACAACCCCCTTGAACACTACTAGGGAGTATACATAATGAATGGGTCTCAAAAAAAGAGGCCATGTTAGGTACCCATGAACAATGCAACTATTTAACACTGAAATAAAGTGAGGAAATAGCGAAAAACCTCATGGGAAACAACCCCCCTTGGTCAAAATACAATGTATCAAAATAACAATGTAGAGGCATCGTGGATTCAATGATAGTAGGTACATGAGGAGGATCCTCAAATTAGGATTTGGTCATCCTCAAATCCGCTCGATACATAATAAGGTCTTCTGCATCTTGAAGTGTGGGCTGCGTCCACTTGGGTATTTTCTATGGCTCCTCATCTACATGTAATGAATCTGCATCTAAATGCTCTGAATGTGCATATGAATGCTTTGAATACTATGAGTCTATATCAGAACTCACATATGAAGTGGATTATGAATGTGCAAACTCATCATCTCAAACTGGTAGAAGGAAAAAAGTATATGCATGCAGCTCCTATGGAGCATGCGAGAGACTTTCCTCAAATTGAACATTGTGCTCAATGATGAGTTGGTCTATAGAGGGATCAATAAGTCTATACCCTTTCACATCCTCTGGGTAGCAAAACAAAATACATGCAATACTCTGTGTATCTAGTGTTGTCCTCTTCTCATAGGGAATGTGGTCCCATGTTCATGATCCAAAGATACATAAGTGGGTGACTTCCGGTTGTTGTCACTCCAAGACTTGAAAGGAGTTTGATCCTTGACAACTCTGTGAGGGGATTTGTTCTAGATGTAGTTGACAAGGTTAAGTTCCTCATCCCAAAGATTCTGAGGAAGTGACCTTGCATGCAACATACAAGAGGCCATCTCCTTGAGAGACATGTTCTTCCTCTCAACAACCCCGTTTTGTTGTGGATTATATGGTACTGTGTGCTACAACTGTATCCCGACCTCAAGAAAAAAAATTTAAACATTTTTTTTTACATTCTCCCACCCATTATCTGTATGGAGGGATTTGATATTTCTCCCTGATTGATTCTCAACAAGCTCTTTGAAATCTTTTAGGTTCTCAAAGGCCTATCACTTCTTTATGAGAAAAAATGCCCAAGTATAATGTGAGTAATCATCCAAAAATGTAAGCACGTACCTTGCCTTACAGATGGATGGATGCGGGAATGGACCCATGAGATCACTGTGAATCATATCCAATGAAGATGGGGCCCTGTGAGGCTTCCCTTTCTCGAACTTATCTTGATGATGCTTTCCAAGGACACATCCTTCAAAAACCCCTCAGGAAAAGTGGATATCAAGTAACCTAATGATCATCCCCTTTTTGTTAAGTTGTTGCATGTACCTGAAGTTCAGGTGACCAAGAAATCTCATGCCATAATATACTATTGTCATAAACATATGTAAGTAGTACAGAGGAATCCGGTTCAATAAACTTATAAAAAGTATAAAACTGATATTTATGAGTTACCTCCCCGACAATAGTTTTGGAGTTATCTTGCATGTTGAAAATGGACATGGAGTCTAGGGTGAACTCCACCATTTTGCCTAAGCATGTGCATGTAATATGGAACATTGAGAGCAGATTCATAGATAGTTGAGGAACATGGAGACTGTTCTCAAAGCTTCCATGATCTAGTTCCACTCATCATTTTCTAGTGACCTTGACTCAAGAGTCATCCCCCGTGAGGATAGGAGGTCCCATGCATTCAATTACAGAAGATCAAATATCCTTTGTGTTTTTTATATGATGTGAAGTGTTTGAATATACAATCCAAGTGTCAGGAGAAGAATGTACAACAACTAATGCATGAGGATTGATTTTCTTAGGGGCTTGATCTCTTAAGTTATTCTTGGAAGCCTCAGGAATGAAGTCCCTGAGATTGTTTTTATAAATAATTTGAGTCATCTGATCAATTTTTTTCTTCATGTAGGTTGATTCTGGATGGTTCCCGTGATTGCATTAACCACCCTTCTTCCTTTTCTTGATTTTTCCACCTTTGGAATCATAGGAATCATTGAAGGGTTTGGAGTACCCTTCCTTCTTTGAATTTACATGCGCCTTTTCTTTGCCTTTCTTTTTGGATTTAGGATTTTGAGAACTTCTGCCATCATGAAAAACAAGTGCTTGTGCCGTTTGGCCATTGATTATTCCCATCTGAATGAGCTTATCCTACTCCTATGTAAAAGCCTCAATAAACTATGATAATGAAGGCATGGTCCAGGTTTCTCTTGCGATCAATCTATTAGAATGAAATGTGGAGACAAATACACTAAATTCTGGTACAAGTTTTTCCATGATAGAAAGAAGTAGTTGTTTTTCCTGTTTGGATTTTTTGATACCATAGTATTTCAATTTACAGAGAAGAGATTTAAATTTGGCGAAGAAATCTTGGATATTTTCAAAGTTCTTCAAATCCAAGGAGTTTAGTTCTAATTTGAGCAAATGGCCCCTCATTTCATCCCACTTTCCAAAGAGTCCTTCCAAGGTGGTCCAGATCTCATTTGGTGTCTTGCATGCATCGATGTGAAACCATAGGTCGGCAAAAATAGTCATGCATAGAAGACCGTGAGCCTTGTCCAAGCAATTTATGTACTTGGATTTCTTCCAATGTTGAGGTGGGTTCTACTTTTGTGGCCATGACTATCTGATACAATCCTTTACCCCTAACATGGAATATAATTCTTGTCTTCCATTCAAAATAGTTATACAACGTTAGAATGGAAGATGTGGGAAATTCCATCTTTTCTGTTGCTTTGTTCCATCTTCGGTAGTTGCAAAAGAGTGCTAGTGAAGATCCTTGCTAGCGGCCTGTGGGCTCTGATACCATGTAAAATTTCTGAGATACTTGCATAGAATATCTAGCTAACAATGAAGCATACAGAACATGCAATGGTGTGAAGAGAAGAGACAATAATGGAGGAAAGAATAATGAGAGAAATGATACAATACAAGTGATATACTCTGTATCACACAATTAACTCACCATAGTAGTCAACTAATGTGCATTAGGAGTTTTCTAGAGATATCTGACACACATTCGAAGTCACTGGAGTCAACTTCCACCTAGTCCTAGTTAAATGGCCATGCGATCATCAATTAACTTGATCCAAATTTATGTAGGAACACAATGAAATACAGAAATACACATAAACATAGAGATGCAGCGGAAATAAGACTTCATTTCATTAATAAGAAATGATTGACATATGCTTACAGACAGAATGGAAATAAACTAGCTAGGGCACTCGTAGCTTATCTCTGAGAAGAGATGTGGCTACTACTCACATCCGTGAGAAGATGATTACAATGAGGCTCTAGAGGCCTTTTTACAATAGACGAGAATGCCAAAAGTCATCGACATCCAAAAACCTAACCCTAGGAGATGAAGCGCCAAAAGTCATGTGGGCCCCGTTTGGGTAAGTTAGTACATCAACTTCCCGGGGTCGTAACTTTTGCATACGATCTC